>CAHIKZ030004187.1:2380000-2560000 GCA_903632075.3 Acanthosepion pharaonis
CGCTCACACACACACACACACACCTATATACGCTCACACACACAACTTAAAGAAACCCGGAGAATATTAATATGAAAGATATACGTATCTATTTGAGACAAGTCTCTTGACTAAGCATTTGTAATACTCATGAAGGTTAGAAAAAAACAAATTACCGCCCTCGGCTTGCACACTACGCATGTCTAGACGTACGGGTGAGAAAAACTGTTGGCAATCTGACGTCAGAACTACTCAGACAAATCGAGGTATTGAAACGCAAGAAGGGATACAGGAAGCTTCCTTTCAGAATTCATTTATCAGTACAAGAACCGAGAAATCTCCAGGCAATTGAAATGGGATCCAAAATTCTTATGTGATGAAAATATGGAATTAAGTAATTTAGATTCTCTAATTAAATTTAATCACGACAAAGCCCGATAAATTTCGGGTCAAGGTTTCCTGTTGATCATGAGATCCACTACAACCGGATTTGCTGACGTCATCCGGCACTGTGTTTGCGCTGAGGGTGAGGAGAACTTTTATAGACATATGGAGACAGTTTTTGATTTCGAAACACAAGGCAAAAAGAAAAAGACCCTACAAGACAACACACAGAAAAACAAACACAGAAAGAATGAATCAAAAGAATTGTTCAATTTTGGGGAGTCAATGTTCCGGGGTTTTTTTTATGCAGATTAATTTTTTTTTATTTTTATTTAATTTTTGCAGGAGTGCAAAATTCTATTTATACGAGGAAAGCAAACAAAGCAATTTACAACAAAATAATGAAGAGGAAGTAATTGTCAGTATTCTTATATAATTTTGAACTGTTCTCATCTTAGCTGATGTAAATGTTATTATACACAATGTTTCGACCAAGTACATTCTGATATTCATCAGGTTTCCATTGATTGGCTGATATGGAATATTATTCCTGCTGATTGATACTTCACTACTTAATCCAAGGATTTCACTCATGGCTAATAGATGATAACATGTATATAACCAACTTCTGTATGTAGACGGCCGCCGTCAGAAGAACATGTAGATGAAGTAATAATGATGAACAGAGAAGCGCGCTTTTAGAGCTTGTTATCGTCAATGTCAGGTGATTTCGACATTTGGTTAAAATGGCGGGTCTGTATCTTAGAATTTAATTTCTGAGATGAGTACATAAAAGGCTTCCAAAACCCTCAACGAATATCCTTCGGGGCAGTAGTGGATATATAGTGGGTTAGCCAATTTGTATTGGTTAATAATACAAATAAAACTGACCCCCTATTTTTACAAAATCAAATGTCACAAAAAAAAAAAAAAAAAAAAAGAGCAATAATCACGTAGAAGAATTTGTTCAACAATAAATATTTTTTATAAAGCAAAACATAGAAAATATATGCTAAAGTTGTTAAAACACTTTAGAGTTCTTGATTGTGTGTAATATTGAAAGAATTGAAGTTGTTGAACTGTAAGTATGAAAATGAGGTGTGCTTAAGTATTGTTGTTTTAAGAAAATTAAACAGTTCCTTTTTTGTATTAAATTAAAAAAAAGTATTGTTTTTGACACACTGTGATTTCTACAGAGTTGTCGCTCTTTTACCGGAGATGTTTATTGTGGAATAAATAAATTGTTGGGGTGAGTGTTCTTCTGAAAGCCGGGTTTATGTTCATTTAATTAACGTTAAGCCTGGAATTTGGCGACAAGGTTCGTTGTCGCGTTGGAAAAAACTTGGACCGTTGCTGTCGATCTCCAATGAAGTCAAGTGAAAGAGTTGAATATTTTAAGGACCCACTGACCAAGACGCATCGAAGTTTCGTTTTTATTAGTGCTCTTGGTTACGGGGGGGGGTGGCTCGAGAACATGTTTAGGTTTTGCGGCGTCAACTTGAGGTCAAAACTTGGGTTGGTACCTTCGGACATAGTTGATGACACCTAATTGATATTTTTCAACCAATCAGAATGCATCAGTTGTTATAAACTTGGCTGGGAGCCTCTGTGTTTAACTTACACAAATTTGAGATTTAAAACAATAAATGCAGAAATTTGATTCTACAGAAATAAGAGTTGGTTATACATGTATCACTGTCAACTAGCGGTCATGAGTTCAATCTATGTAGTGAGGAATGAAGATTAACTCATTGAACACTTGATGAACAGAGGTTACTTGGTCGAAACGGTTTTTTTTATAAGACGAAAACAATAGTTCGAATTAATGCAAGAAAAGAAAAAAAAAAGAACTAACGAAAAATTATATTACCGTAAAGTGGTAATACCAAGATATAACGATTTAAGACCGGTTAAAACTGTTTATAATTCCTAACTAGTCAGAACAAAAATGGAGGACAAATGTGTTAACGGTTACAGTTAACTGCTTGTCGATTCTCTGCTTCTGAGTGGAGAGGAACCAAGAAATGTCTACGCTGGAGGGCAGAATCTCATCTGGGGAGGTAAACAGCTACCCGACCCCGTGTATATTTTTGCCCGAGCCTATGTACAAAAACCGGGTTTGTGCCACATCCCGCCTTGTATAGAGGTCTCGACTACATACCGAGGACAAATATGTAAAAGTTAATGTACAAGGTCAGCTATGACGTACTTCTGCGTGATATGGAAATTAAGTAAATCGTTTGAAAACCAACGAAGCTCAGTGAGTAACAAAATAATTCTAGGGGAAACTAAGAAAGAGATGGCAGTCAATATGACCGAGAACAAATTTCGATATACAAAAATAGTTAAGAGCTTAAAAAGAAAAAAAAAAAGAAAATAGCTTCAAGTCCAAGAAGTGCGTGGTGACTGTGGCGCAATCCGATGATCCTAGTGCGCACAGGCAGTCCCTTGGCACGTGGCGGTCGTCTACGCGTCCTTGGCGCTGTGTTGTAGTGCGATATGCCCAAATGGAAGATGTATTAATAAAATATTAATAAAATAAAAGGATCTGCAGATGCCAGAGAATAGCATGACATGTTAGTAATGAAAACGTTTTTGGAAAGGCGGGATCTCCGAAATAAATAGTTGCTGGTATCTACATTATATATTTAGCGGCTGCTCCTGCTCTTATAACGTATCGCTCTTCAGTTGTGAATTGAGCACTCTGGTTGCCGATTTGGCGTTTATCTACATCATGTATACATGTTAAGATTTCATTGCTCTGCGCCGTTAGCTTACGGGGTAGAGTCTCTGACTTCACAAATCCCAGGCTGAAGCAATCGGATGTCTAGCCACACTGATGAACTGTAATACAGCGGAACAGGGTTGTGTATATAATTTTGAATAGAGAGAAACCGCAAAATTTGGGCTACTAACACACAAAAAGATTCTCTTTTTTTGTGTGTTAGTGACCCAAATGTCTCTTTAATTCAATATCTCATATCGAGACTATTTAAAATGGAAAAAATAAAGGGAAAAAAAATAATTGTTTTTAATAATGTGGAAATCTCCACGCTTTGCCTGATGAAGGTCGCGAGACTAGAAACACGTGTAGCAAAATTATGGCAAATAAAGTATATTTAAAAAAAAATCCACATTACAACAAGAAACGTTTGTGGTTTCTCTTTTCTCTCGTTGGAACTACTATAACCTCTTCACTATATATATATATATATATATATATATACTCTTAATTTCAACCCTTCCGATCATTAACTATGATAATTAATGCTGAACATGCCATTTTTGTTTATGGTCGATTTCATCACGATTCTTCTGTTAAGCTTGGGGAGTAATTATACATTTTTATTGCTCAAAGAGTCCAGTAGTGTTATAAAAATCCCCGGGGAATTCCAGTAAGATATCTTTAATCATTTCTAAGATGCAAGGATTCAAAACAATCTAACAAATTAACAATTTGGGTGTTACACCACACACATATACACACGCACACACGATTCACATCGTTCACGATGACTGGCTGACATCTACCATGAAAGATATGTAGGGGCCCACCTACAAAAATTGCAAACTTTAATAATGCAGAGACGCTTAATCAACGTGTTATGAGGGACTGCGAAAAGATTCGACACCGTGTGGGAATATTTGAAAGGGTCTGCCAGACAATGACCTAACAGGAGCATATATCGAAGCAAGAGGAAATTTTGAACATTGGTTGTGAGTTGCTGTATTGAAATATAACAATGGCCTTTTGAACATACGTTTATATGGACATTTGCATTTTAACTTGTGTTGGCGTCAGGAAGCAAAGATGGTAAAGTTTTTTTTTTTTTTTATACACAGAGGATGTGTTATATATCTTACACTATTATCCACGTGATTGAACACAAGGTTTCCGTTATTTTGGCCTGAAGTTTGTATTCATGAGTGAAACAGACTGTCGCCGGTCGGTGTTGACCTCAGTGTCGACTTTTATATTTACATACGCTTTATAAAGCGAGCACTTAATCCATAAATACAGCAGGCCGAAAAACTATATTTTTATCATATATCACTAATCATTTAGACAGAAGAGCATTTTTTTAAATTAATCTACTTCATCCTAGAATAACCGTGGTGGCTTGCGTTAGTCGATTTTACACATTTTTATTTTTGTCTACTTCGATTGTAAGCAAATTAAATGAGATTGTTTTGCCATTATAAAGTTGGAGACATTTTTTTTTTGACCTCTCCATTCTGCTTAGATAAAAGAAAACGACAGACGTACTATTTAAACCCTGAAGTTTGGGTTAAAAACAGAAAATAAATAATTACATCACTAATGCTTTGTTCAGACATTTAGGTGTTAAAGAACACTGTAGTACATGAGACATTGCAGTCTATGAAAATAGTCCGTCAAGGGATTTGGATAAAATCAAAAGTTAAAAAAACAAAAAAAAAACACAAAAAAACAAGAAAAAAACAAAACAAAACACCCCAAAAAAAAAAAAACAACAAAATCCCCCCAAAAAAAAAAACAAACAAAATGTTTGTTATAAAAACATGGTTCAAGTTGTGAGTACAGTAAGGGTAAAATGCTTTTTCGTTGTTATTTTAAAACATTGGAAGAATGAACACTATTTTCAATGAAATTAATAAAGCACGAAAATACAATTCTGACATTGTGTGTACGGGCATATGTGCATATGGCTCTGTGCTTGAAGACAGACAAATGCCACTCAGGGAGCGTTTCCAAAAGAAACGAGAGCCACCCTAGTAGACGAGGGCATACGGTAATGATCACCCAGATACGCAATATATGTAATTGAACCTATCAGAAGTTGAATTAGCGAACATATAGTTCTTAGTTCCGACTTCATTTTTTCTCTTATTATTTTTCCTACTTCACATTTAGTTGAGTTTATGAGTCTTCATGCTGGGTTTGTTTTGAGGTTTTGTGTTCTTGTAGTGCAAAAAATTCTTGAAAAAGTTCAAAACACACCTCACATAAGTTTATTTTTAGCAGATTATTTGAGTAGGCGCACACTTTATTTATTAAACAGCATATTTCCGTCTCCCGGACTGAATGTTCGAGAAATCTTAAATGCAAAAATACTGCGCTCTCCGGCAGGAATTTAACTTGTGTCCTTCAGGTCAGAGGGCACTACCGCTTAGTCCGTACGCCTTACCAACCTGGCCACGAGTCGCTCAATCGAGGGAAAGCACATTTGTGATAAAAATCTGATGAAAAAAAAATCTAATATGTTTAAAAGGTAGACAAAATGACGGTATATCCGACATTAACCTCTTGACTGGTTTCCAATCAATGTTGTCTGTTCGTTTTTATCTGAAATACTTAGTAGATGGGTCGATATTTCAGTGTTGGAAAATATTTTGCTCACTCTCACGAGGTTAATTTTTTAATTGTTAAGTTATAAATTGTATTTTGATATGCGTATATTATTGATTAAAATAGAATCAAAACCAATGCTCTCCTTGCCACATGTCTTAAAATATGTTCCACTTGAACGATCATTACTAACCACAAACTATCCTTTGTACCTCTTAGTAAGGTTTTGATTTTAAACATTTCACTCTCAAAGCAATAGAGCTACTATAATCCAAGAGTATTAAATAAGAAAAATCACAGTGTATACAATAGAATAACAATAATTAAGACATCAGATAACAGATTGCATTTAAGTTTTTGAAGATCGAAGCTTATTGGGAAGCGAGACGCCGGACGAGAGGTGCATTTGAGCGGGAAGTACGATAGAAGAAACTGTTAGTATCTGTCTATATTCCTGAGATGAGGTATTATGTACATTATTTACATTATTCGGACTATTGTCCTCATCTTTGTTGCCATATTTATTACAACGTTTCGGCCCTTCAGTATCCGTCTATATTTCTGAGATGAAGTATTATGTACACTAATTACATTATTCGGGCTATTGTCCCCATCTTTGTCGCCATATTTATGACAACGTTTCGGCCGTTGTACGCTACGGCCTTCTGCAGGTGGTTGGAATGTCGAAATGAACCCTTTATTTCGCTCACTGGGGAAAACTGTTCTAGTTCTATGTGCCATGTTTAATGGATGTCAGTTATCAGTTATCTCCTGTTAATTCCCCTCTCCAAGTTCTCCACTGCCTTAGCCGGGTATTGTACACACACTCTTGGGTCCTGTCACTGGATCTAACCTCAAGGAAACATAGCACAGTGGTTAAAGGCGTTGGTTACCATAATAAATATGGCGACAAAGTTGAGGACAATAGTACGAATAATGTAAATAAAAATCTTGTAGGCATTAAGGTTAATATGTCGTAAAAGAAACAAAATCCAGTCAATTTTGATCTTCAAAAATTTAAACGCCATGTCAATCAAGTTATTTTTTTGATTCCTGTTTTCATTTTTTCCCTTTTGTTAATGATGTTTTTTTCTTTCATTCTTTCACAAAAGTATAACGAGAAAAAAAAGTATAACGAGAAAAACAAAAGTATGAAAACAAAAAAGTTAATGAGATGTTTATAACGAGAAAACAAAAGTATAACGAGAAAACAAAAGTATAACGAGGTATAACGAGAAAAACAAAAGGAGAAACAAAGTATAACGAGAAAACAAAAGTATAACGAGAAAACAAAAGTATAACGAGAAAACAAAAGTATAACGAGAAAACAAAAGTATAACGAGAAAACAAAAGTATAACGAGAAAACAAAAGTATAACGAGAAAACAAAAGTATAACGAGAAAACAAAAGTATAACGAGAAAACAAAAGTATAACGAGAAAAACAAAAGTATAACGAGAAAAAACAAAAGTAAACGAAAACAAAAAGTATAACGAGAAAAAACAAAAAAACGAGAAACAAAAGTATAACGAGAAACAAAAGTATAACGAGAAAACAAAAAGACGAGAAAACAAAAAGTAAACGAAAGAAAACAAAAAGTATAATAACAAAAGTATAACGAGAAAAAAGCAAAAAGATAAAAAAAAACAAAAGTATAACGAGAAAACAAAAGTATAAAAAAAAAAAAGTATAACGAGAAAACGTATAACGAGAAACAAAAAAACGAGAAAGTATAACGAGAAAACGAGAAAACAAAAGTATAACGAGAAAACGAAAGTATAACGAGAAAAGGTTGAGAAAACAAAAGTATAACGAGAAAACAAAAGTATAACGAGAAAACAAAAGTATAACGAGAAAACAAAAGTATAACGAGAAAACAAAAAGAAGAAAACAAAAGTATAACGAGAAAACAAAAGTATAACGAGAAAACAAAAGTATAACGAGAAAAACAAAAAATAGAAAACAAAAGTATAACGAGAAACTTTTAAGAGAAAACTTAACGAGAAAAATAACGAGAAAACGAAAGTATAACGAGAAAACGAAAGTATAACGAGAAAACGAAAGTATAACGAGAAAACGAAAGTATAACGAGAAAACGAAAGTTAGAAAGGTTACCAACTACCATATACAGCTGGAGAAGGCTGGTATGTGCACAATAGCCGAAACTTTTAGACTTAATAACCAAGATGTTTACACTAGTCATAGTACACACGTGTGTAATAATTGCTTACCTTAAAAATTCAGGGAAAAATTAACTCGTTTATGTGCCGTCTCTGAGAAAGTGGTTGTTCATAGCTCTCCATAACTTCCTTTGTATTTCTAAGTAATTTTAACTACCGTTCTCGTTTCTTCTGCCCTTGGTTCAAATAAATCCTTTTTTCTAAGTTGCTTATTGTTAATCCTCTACTCTCTTAACTCACGTCCTGCGAGTATTTTGTTTTCCAAGCCTTCCTTTCTCAATGTTTTCCTAGAAATTTCAAATGTCTTAAATTCATTAAAAAAAAAAAAAGAAAAAAAATATAGTGGCAAAAATATTCTGATATTCTAAAAAGAGAGTTGACTAAAAAAAAAAAAAATTTATAATTGAACAGACAGACGAGTTTTAATCAACATTTATTTCATTTATCTAATTATGTAACGCAAATCAAAGCTTAGACCTCACAACTCTAAGCCCAACGCCATAACTACGAGCCAATCCAAGAATCGTATCACGGGAAATTTTTATAGTTTATTCCTCATTTCCTAAGCCGAATTTAGTTCTGGTACAAGGCTAGAAGTACGGGGTACCCACTTATGATCAAATGCATTACTAAAGAATAATGGTAAACTGGATTAGCCTCGTTTTCCATGACCCCACTCCGAGGCAGCCATTGTTGTAGAGTCAGATTCCAAATGACGTTCATACATCGCAAACAATGCCTTGTTATTAAATAACCTCTCATTTGGGGGCTGACTCCTTGATGTACATTAATCAGATCGCAGGATTAAATGAATTGCATTGAAATCGCTAGCAATAAAATCAAGTGTATTCGAGGGAATAAGCCAAGCCAATTAATAATCTGTGAACGTCTGACATTTTCGGTCAGCATTCAAGAAATGGCGCCATGTTTATCTGTGTCGACTACATTTTGTTGTCAATCATGAACAAAGCTTTATCATGCATATATGAATTCTTCAATATTACAGTCTTTATTATAGATAAAATTATTTTTGCAATGCGTTTCGCTCCTTTAGAAACAGTGAATATTTTAGTCTTTTATGGCTTAAATGTGAACGCAACCATTTTTTTTTCATACTTTTTCTGTGTCCTAATACAGAAGAATATTAATTGTCAGTTTTTTCTTTCTACCATTGTTTTTTTTTTGTACAATCTTTAACGAATTCTAAAGCCAAAAATATTTTGAGATTCTAAGAATTTCTTTGTTTTTTGAGATAATGTTTTAGTGATACAAGTTTTATTAATTGACCCACAGCTGGGTGGGGAGAAGAGGTGGATACACACCTTTTCCAAGGGTATTTGCGTATACGGAAACATAACGAACCCAACGGGAATTAAAACTGCTCTCCGATTAACAATTCAGAGCTACTAGCCAACCCAACCTTATGGCATTTAGTATTCCCAAGCGATAACACAACTAGGTACTAATGAGGCAAGATGTTATTTGGGAGAGAGAGAGAGTCAAGGAGAGAGAGAGAGAGAGAGAGAGTCAAGGGAGAGAGAGAGAGAGAGAGAGAGAGGAGAGAGAGAGAGAGAGAGAGAGTCAAGGGAGAGAGAGAGAGAGAGAGTCAGAGAGAGAGAGAGAGAGAGAGAGAGACAAGGGGAGAGGGAGAGAGAGAGAGAGTGTTTGGGGGAGAGGGGAGAGATGGAGGGTCAAAGAGGGGAGAGAGAGAGAGTCAGCAAGGAGAGAGAGAGAGGGGGGAGAGAGAGTGTCAAATGGGGGAGAGAGAGTGTCAAAGGGGGGGAGAGAGAGAGGTCAAATGGGGGAGAGAGAGAGTCAAAGAGGGGGGAGAGAGAGAGAGTCAAATGGGGAGAGAGAGAGTCAAATGGGGGGGAGAGAGAGAGTCAATGGGGAGAGAGAGAGTCAAGGGAGAGAAATGGGGAGCGAGAGAGTCAAATGGGGGAGCAAGGGGAGAGAGAGTCAAATGGGGGAGCGAGACAGAGAGTCAAATAGGGGGCAGAGAGAGAGTCAAATAGGGGAGCGGAGAGAGAGAGAGTCAAATAGGGGAGCTGGGAAGGAGAGAGAGAGTCAAATAGGCCGGGGGGGGAGCGAGAGAGAGTCAAATAGGGGAGCGAGAGAGAGAGAGAGAGAGTCAAATGGGGGGAGCGAAAGAGGGAATCCACAGAGGCTATTTCGCAGCCCATCAGTGTGGTTAGACATCCGATTGCCTTCAGCCGGGACAGAAACCAGACTTATTTGGTATCAGAGATTTTACCACGGCAGCGATGAAGGTGAATATAGACAAACGCGCATGCATATATATATATATATATATATATATATATATATATATATATATATATAAAGCCGGAAGTTTGAGAGACTCCATGGAGAGCCTCGCAAAGTCTCTTCGAAGCCTCATATGAAAACAAAAAGAAAGACTAAAATTTCAGGTGGCACGATTTTTGAAAGGCGCTCTTTTGATTTCCTTTGATTTCGGAGCGACAGAACGTTTTTTGTTTTCTTTCTCCCACAAAAAACACACGCCATTTAAGTACCTTAGAACGATCAAATGGAAATCGTGTTGATCTGCCGATAACTTTAACACTACCTTCAGTTGACGCCTCGGAATTATTGTCAAGTATTGAGCAAGTGGTTCAAAGTTTGCGCCGCCTGTAATTTCAGTCAGAGGGCGACAATCCATCAAATTCAAATATATCATTTGTGACGTCATGTTTAAACCAATGTTAACAGGAATATTCTATTCTACATACACACGATATTTGAAGTAGCTCAAGATTTTGACTCGTAATCTGAGCGCTTAATTTTTTTAAAGTTTAAATGATTGCTGAAATTTATAGTTTTGTTTAATAGTAAAATTAATGCAATTAAACGAGTAACTTGCATTATTCTTCAATACAATATAAAATGTATTTAGTAGCTCTTTCATCTATGTTCCGTGTCCTTTCAGGACGTGGGCGATAATAGTTCACCTCAACTTTCTGTTCCTTATATCTCTTAGTAAAGGTCAATTTTTGCTATCTCTCCCAGTCCGTGTTTTGTCAACCATTTACATAAGCTCATTAGGCACGTCACACGCTGCTTTCCTCTGCTCCACAATATGTCCTGTCAGTGACAAGTTTTCAAGCCCTACAATCCAAATATACTTTGGTTTTAATCTAAAAAGGGTTGATAATCCATAAAAGATATCCAAATCCATTGTACAAGCAGTAGTTTTGCGAGGAAAGGAGATTTGTTGTATAAAAATACATTAAAGTTCAAATTATTTTCAGCCCTGTTACGATGAACGCCTAATGTATTGGGCGTCTTGCTTTTGTTTTCATATCGTGATTTTCCAAGCATAGCTTAGATGTGGCACAAGGCCAAAAGTATGGGCATCCAGTAGGATCGAACTCACTTTTCAGATCTGGCAAGACAAGCTTGCTAACCATTACACCACGTCGAGGTGCCCAATTTCGTTTTCATATAATCCTATTTAAATTCTTACAAGTGTTATACTTTTCATAGAATAAAACTAAGTTTGTTACTTTAATATATGAAAGGAAGTTAGTGTTTAGATTTCAACTGAGTCGATCTTAGAAATCGGCATTTATAAAAGGTTTTAAATCATCCGATACCAGTGCGAAATCCGCGACAAACTCCTTTCTTTGATAGCTACATGACAATTTTATTTTTTGCCAGATACAAGATTACAAATAAGCATTCCGTCAAGAACTGATTCAGGGAACAAATAATTGTACCGGAGAAAATCATTTTAAAAATAATTAGCTCCCCAAATCATAGGTCGAGGTGAAATTTGAATAGAATTTAATCTTGCCGGCATTTGGATTTAGTAAGGAAGAGTACAACCTTAATGGCGACCAACGAATAAAAACAACGTTGACAAATTTTTCTGTCGACTTGAGAAATGTCAGGACATTAAGAACAATAGTACTGCGAACTGATGCTACGAATTTTTATAGATTCGGGCTTCACTGGATAATTTTCAATTAGCTAGCTCCACTTTTTTCGCTAAAAATATTTGTTATTATTAAGGAGGAAAGACTATAATCTTTTTATCATTTTATTAAATTTTTTAATCCTTTCTAGCACGATCGAAATGTTCATTTAAAAAAAAAAAAAAGCAGTGGAACAAAGATTGCTCGGAGTGTTAACGCCTTTTGCCGGTTAATAAAAAAAAAAAAAAAAAAATTGAAATTCTTGCAAAAATCAAATTGTCGGATGAATTCTTCGTGACAATCACAAATGACGGAGATTGTTTGATTTTTCTTTCTTTTTCTTTTTGCATCTGTTATCCTCGCTTAATTTTATGAAATTTGGAAAAATTAAAATTTCACCCTCTTCATATTAGTTAGAAGCAGGATTCCTTGGAGAATTTCAATCATTGATTTTCTTTTTGTCAAAAGAAACATTTACAGAAAATCTGCTCTGAATCGTAAAATAAAGTGCAATAAAACTATGCCAGTTAGAAAGGATTTTAATTGATTTTATAAATAAGTTATGTTAAGGACACTATTGTCTTAAGAAAAAAATCTTTTAATTATAATATATAAAATTTTAAATCTTAAGGTTCTGTATTATTTTAGTATTTTAGTTGATACAAGTGAAATCTATATTTACTAATCAGACAAGAAAAAAAAAATTATATAAATTTTGAATTATATATATATATATATATATATATATGGCCATTTTTGTAAGTACAGTCGACCATACACATTATCAAAAAATAAGAGTGATGATTATAGTTCATATAAAGTCAACTTTCCTAAAATTAGATTACGGAGAATAAATTTCCAAGTTTTTATGATTACGGAATACTTTGAAAAAATATGTAACAAATGGCGCTCACATCATTTTCTTCAATTATATTTCACAAATAAAGACTCCTAAGAACATTAGATCGGTCATCGCCTTGTCAAAAACGTAAACACTGCTGTTGTCGGCTAAAAACAGTTACCGTAAAAAAAAAAAAAAAAAAAAAAAAAAAATGCTTTACGTGATATTTTAAATTTAAAAAATTTACTTTTAAAGTAAAATTTGTTTCAAATTAAATTCTTTAAAACCTCTCATATTCCTTAAAATAATTTATATTATTGCAAGATTTTTAAAACAGAAATAACTTGTTTACAAAAGTGAAAAAAATGGTCGACTGACGATGTTACTGGTAAAGAATATAAAAATCGATCTGAAGCAATAGAATTTGTTTGAAATACACGTTTTGCTTACTGGAAATACTAAATTTAATCTTTTACTTTAAAAAAAAAAACTTAATTAAAAAATGAACCTTATGTAGTGTGATTGTTGTGGGATGTACGTATTTTGAATGCCAATGCAATTTTTGTTGCAATTAAAAATATAAATCGAGTTGCATTAATTTTGAGGCAAAACAAGTTAGAACCTGTGTCTGCATAACCTGAGCGCGGCCGAACGGGAAGTTACATGATCATGTCAGTGACATTTTCACTCTCCTGGGCTGGATGTACTCGATTGATATGTCTGCGCGACAGAGAAGTCCAACCGATAACCAAGAAGTCGTTCAAGGCAGTTACGCGAAAAATGGTTTATTCTGGGAACGCTGCAGTTTCTGAGCCTATAAGTTGTTTTACTTTGTGTTAGTCTAAATTGTTTGGAAAATACCTTAATTTCTTCGATTCACCGTCGTATTTTTAGTACAAAGAGAAAAACGTTTGTTTTTGTTCTTTTTTTTTTTAAACTGAAAGGGAAAAATTCCAAACGATGTTCTATGAACCTGACACTTACAATGTATAAGTCACCAGGATTAAGACTGGAGTCATAATTTTCCCCATAAAATAAAAGTAACATAATGCCTAAGGTTTAAAGTAAATTTAAAAAAAAAAAAAATTCTTTAAGCTTTTATATTAGATTAAATTTAATAGCTCCAATAATTAAAATACTTTGTATTTCAAAAACTAATTTAAAATTAACTAGAAATAATTTCTTTTTGCTAAAATAGCTGATTGGCGTCCCTTTTTTAGTAGTCCGCGTTGTAATACTCTTTATTAAAAAAAAATGTCTTCCAAAAATAAAATATACTATTCTGAAAATTTAAGTAATATTAACCGATTTAAAGTATCTGATGTGAAGCATTTAATTTTTAAAAAAAAAAAAAAAAATTTTTTTTTTTAGCTAGACAGTAGTTACTTTCACGTTGACAGACGAAATGTTCATCGCAGACAACATGTAAAACAATTTAAGAAAATAACGTGAGCGCCTTTTTATTTAACTTTTAAGTACTCAGTAATGTTATTTTCTTATGCCGCGTATGATCGCCCGTACTTACAAAAGTCTAAACGTTTATACACAAATTATTTTTAAAATATTGTTGTGTGAAGATTTGTATAAAGTTTTCACTTAATATCTTAAAAGCTGAAAAGATTTTTTTCTAATTCAAATTTTTTACAAGTTAAAAAAATAAAAATTCCTTATTCATCGAAATTTTCTAAAGATATTAGTCTTTAATATATTTTTAAAACCAATTAAAAGCTTTCCTAATTAAATAATCGCATAGTTCTATTGTATGTTTAATTTTACGATTCGGAGCAGATTTTCGATAAACGGGGTTTGACAAATTTATGATTTAAATTCTTCTGCTTTTGGTAAATGGAAATATGAAGAGGCCGAAATTGTAATTTCTCGAAATATAAAAAGTTGGGGTAACAGAAGTAGGAAAATTTAATACCAAGATTTTGTAATAAAAAAAAACAACCTTCATTTGAAAATTAAAATCTGACAATTTGATTTTTTTTTTTAAAATAAATTTTCAAAATGTTTAAAGGACAAAAAAATGATAAAAATCCCTATACTATTCGTTGGCCCACCTGCTGACTCTAGAAAAAACAACATTTGTAACCAAAATTTCGTACACAGAAAGGATTAAACAATTCAATAAAATTGAAAAAATACTTTGGTCTTAAACATTTTGAGGATAAAACCTTTACCAAATTTGGGGCCTTTTTCTTCATGGTACGCTCTTTAGAAAAATTTCGAGAGATATTTATGCAATGAGATTTGCGAATTAAATAAGTACAGGTAATAAATAAATAGGCCGTGAATCCCATAATCAGAGTTGTATGTACACCATAGCAGCAGATGTGTCTAGGGCAAACGCCGAGACTTGGAATAAAATTTGCCTCCTCACCCAGGGTGTAAAAGCCCAGTCTACCCCATTATACATTTGTTTCTCTTGGAATGACTGCCACATAAAGGCACGAGTTCAGTTTACCGTGTTATTTAATCCGTACTTGGAAGATGGATTCATACAAGAAATCAGAATTCCAGTAGAGATAGTTACATTCCCTTACGCGCATAGATTCTTGGGGAAACCATGAACCCATCTCTTCTTCCCTCAGCTACGGTTTAAATAGAGCAGACTGGGTTCTCAACACGCACTTGACAATCAGTCTAGGCTAAGAAACTTTATATTCTAAACTATGTGACCCTGCGGACCAAATTACGGGTTGTCCTTTGGCAAGGTCTAGCACTTGGAAAACTCCCCTGCCAGGGTTGCGATGAAGACGTCGGCTGCAGGATGTGGGACCTGGTTAATGACAGAATTGGGGACATTGAATAGCAATGGAGTTATACGACATATCCTTTTTAGTGGACAATGGAGACAATTTTTGAGAATTGGATAGAAACTGCAGGTTTGGCGTGTGACGCTCCAAATTAGTAGCTGAATAACAGTGAAGTCTTGGGCCAGAAGTAAAGCATGCCATGTTTTTAATGGATGTCAGTTATCAGTTATCTCCTGTTAATTCCCCTCTGAAAGTTCTCCACTGCCTCAACCGGGTATTGAACTAACACTCTTTGGGTTGTGTCACTGGATCTAACTAACGCTTTTATCCACTGTGCCATGTGTCCTTGAAACGTGGAACTAGAACAGTCTACCCCAGTGAGCGAAATAAAGGGATCAGTTCGACATTCCAACCACCTGAAGAAAGCCGGAGCGTACAACGGCCGAAACGTTGTAATAAATATGGCGTCAAAGATGAGGACAATAGTCCTAATAATGTAAATATTGTACATAATACATCATCTCAGAAATATAGACAGATACTGAAGGGCCGAAACGTTGTAATAAAAATATGGCGACAAAGATGAGGACAATAGTCGAATAATGTAAATAGTGTACATAAACCTCAGGGTATAGACAGATACTGGAAGGCCGAAACGTTGTAATAAATATGGCGACAAAAATGAGGACAATAGTCCGAGCGAAATAAAGGGTTCGGTTCGACATTACAACCACCTTAAGAAGGCCGGAGCGTACAATGGCCGAAACGTTGTAATAAATATTGCGACAAAGATGGCTGGGACAACAGTTCGAATAATGTAAATAGTGTAAATAATACCTCATTTCAATAAATCTAGGAAGACGAAATAATATAATGAAAGATATTTTCGTCACAAGAAGACAGTTGCCTTATTTATCTCCTTCCACTGAGCTTCGCTAACATAAGCGCATAAAGTTTCTACAAGATTTTATCTAAAATTTCTACGATGCATGAAGATATGAAGCTAATGTTACAAATCAACCCCGTTCCGGGGTTAAAGTTATAGTCATTAAGAACAGCAGGGAAATGGAGAATAAATAATGTTGGTAAGTGTTAACAGAATCCGGTGATTTGAGCTGCTGCAGGAGCTGAATCAATAATGGACATCAGAAAAGATCGCTTGCCGATGGCGGGTCGATTGACTGCCTGCACTCGTAGGTTCCGCTTTGCAATTCTTTTCATATCCAACTACAATATTTCCAGAGGATTAAGACGAAATGAATAAAAGCAGAATCGAAGAACAATAAGTCTAAGATATTACATTTCAAGTCGATGTATCTTATTGAGACAAGGAATATTATCACTTAACAATTCGCAGCATCTCCAAGAAGCATCAGTAGCATTTCAAGAGCCTGCTCCTTCAACGTAAGACTTTTACAGGAGGCATGACTTTGCAGGATAAAAAGGGAAAATATCAAATTTCTATCTGTATATATTTCTGAGATGAGATATGTACACTATTTACATTATTCGGACTATTGTCCTCATCTTTGTCGCCATATTTATTACAACGTTTCGGCCTTTCAGTATCTGTCTATATTTCTGAGATGAGATATTATGTACACTATTTACATTATTCGGACTATTGTCCTCATCTTTGTGGCCATATTTATTACAACGTTTCGGCCTTTCAGTATCTGTCTATATTTCTGAGATGAGGTATTTTGTACACTATTTACATTATTCGGACTATTGTCCTCATCTTTGTGGCCATATTTATTACAACGTTTCGGCCTTTCAATATCTGTCTATATTTCTGAGATGAGGTATTATGTACATTTTTTACATTATTCGGACTATTGTCCATCTTTGTCGCCATATTTATGACAACGTTTCGGCCTTTCAGTATCTGTCTATATTTCTGAGATGAGATATTATGTACACTATTTACATTATTCGGACTATTGTCCTCATCTTTGTGGCCATATTTATTACAACGTTTCGGCCTTTCAGTATCTGTCTATATTTCTGAGATGAGGTATTTTGTACACTATTTACATTATTCGGACAATTGTCCTCATCTTTGTAGCCATATTTATTACAACGTTTCGGCCTTTCAGTATCTGTCTATATTTCTGAGATGAGATATTATGTACACTATTTACATTATTCGGACTATTGTCCTCATCTTTGTGGCCATATTTATTACAACGTTTCGGCCTTTCAATATCTGTCTATATTTCTGAGATGAGGTATTATGTACATTTTTTACATTATTCGGACTATTGTCCATCTTTGTCGCCATATTTATGACAACGTTTCGGCCTTTCAGTATCTGTCTATATTTCTGACATGAGGTATTATGTACACTATTCACATTATTCGGACTATTGTCCTCGTCTTTGTTGACATATTTATCTCAACGTTTCGGCCTTCTTCAGGTGGTTGGAATGTCGAACTGAACCCTTTTATTTCGCTCACTGCAGTAGACTGTTCTAGTTCCACGTGCCATGTTTAATGGATGTCAGTTATCAGTTCTCTCCCGTTAAATCTCCTCTGCAAGTTCTCCACTGCCTTAACCGGATATTGAACTCACACTCTTTGGGTTCTGTCACTGGATCTAACTAGCGCCTTTATCAACTGAGCCAGAGCTTGCAGAAGGGAATTAAAAGGAGAAATGATAACTGACATCCATGTGGACATTGCAACAATGAGTTTTTTTTTTCTGCATGGAAGATTGCTATGCAACGATAAATTCGTACATATGAAACGCAGGAAGCAAAATATCGCATTGCGGTTCATGACGTCACATATGACCACATGAAAGTGAAGAAAAGTATTAAGTATGGAAAGCCATTGGTACAAACCAATAGCTTTTGTTATCAACTATAAACATTAAAGTATATTTGTGGAGTTTTCATAGTTTATTTTGTCCAGGTTAAGTTTCAACTGCTCTATGTAAATAGCTTCAAGAATCTTTATTGTTTTCATGGTTAAGTATAATTGCATTTTCAACAAGGATTTTCCGGAATTGTGTATGTGGCCAGGCATGTTGTTTTAAATGCCTAAAAATGTTGGAATTGTTATTCAAATGAAGTTAAGCTTCGTGTAAACTTGTTTGTGGTGTGACCAACATAAATATTATTTAATCTGTTGGAAATTAAATCTCCCAGAGGGCATTTGAATTTGTAAACTATGTTGGTTTTTTGCAAATCGCTAACAGGCGGAGAAGAATCATTGCGAATAATTAAGTTGGATATACTAGATTTAGCGTAGTATATGATTAACTTATTTTGCTAGGATCTGTTGTTGATATATTAGTATTTACCATTTTTTTTAGTATATTTTCATCTTGATTATAATTAGTACGCATTTGATTACGATATAGGAGATTAATATGTTTGGCATTAGTTGAAGCAGTGTTATATTCTATTTATTTGGTCTTGAAACTTCTGAGAAAGCATCTTATTTGTTCATCTATAGTTTGGAAAGCTATTATTAATAAGTGTTTGTTTTATATTCTTTAGATCATATTTGTGGATGAATTGGTTTTTGCACAATGTATTAGATTTTTTATAATTGCTATGTTGTAGTAATATGGACATTCACTTTTGTAGTTAAGTGTACATGAATTTATGCTGGAAGTTTTTGTATGGCGTAATAGTAAATTTGTTATTTGTGTTTATCAATATGTCAAGGAAGGGAATTTTATTAGTATTGAGTTCATACGCGAATTATTTGGGAAACGTTTTTGAAGTTGAAGTATTTTATCTGTACTTTTAGCTAACATAAGGATATCATCAACATATTTTAGATGGAAGGTTTTTTAACATCTGTAAATATCTTATTTTCAAGGTTCGACATGTAAAAATTGCTAAATGTCGGACCCAGTACTGAACCCATGGAGACACCATCACGTTGTATGTTACTATGATCTAAGAAAGGGACTTCCGTAGTAGAAGCTAATAGTAGTTTCCGTAATATATTCGGATTAATTTTAAGTGGGGGTAAAGATGAGTTATTGTTTATATCCCTTATAAACAACTATACTTAAACATGAAAACAAACAAAAACTATTCTTAATTTATTGTAAAAATCTGTTTTGTGGATGAATTTATTTTTGCACGATTTATTAGATTTTTTATAATTGCTATTTTGTTTGTAGTAATATGAACATTCGCTTTTGTAGTTAAGTGTACATAGGTACCTCCACGAGATCGCTTAAAAAAAAAAAAAAAAAAAAAAAAGGATAGCATGATGAAAACGACGCCAAACTTGACGAAAAGAAAGTTTTATCGTCTAAATGTTTGTTCTTATTGAGAGGAAATATCAAAGTATTTTGGGGGTATTTTTTTTTTTTTACATTTTTTAATCGTTCCTAGCACGTCCGAAATTTTCGTTAAAAATCTTTTTTTTTCAGTCAGCAAAATTTACCATTTTTTCCATTTTATAAAAAAACTGGAAATCTCACTTTGAAATTTTTAAATATCAATTATCATTTTTTCAAAATTTATTTTAAGAAAATCAGAAATTATGTTTATTTTCTGCGCCGAAAAGATGTAATTTGAAAATAAAAAAAGCAGGTCATAAAATTTTGCGTCACTTGACAGGTGATGAATGGCATATTGATGGATTCCGTGAAGATAATTTGTTCTACGGAAGCAGAAAAGTGAAATTATTTACATTTAAGTGCACAAATTATTTTACCTCGTTATTTTTAAGGAAAACTTTAAGCGCTCTAATTTTTTTTTGTACTTAGCTTTCACCTTTACGGAAAATATTATAAAGAAATTAAAATAAAACTTAAGAGTGAGATTAAATTTCATAAGAAAGGTATCTAATTAATTTATAGCTGCCTTTCTTATGAAATTTTATCAGAAGTGTACATAAAATACTATAATTTTATGTACATTTATTACATTTTACTGTGTTATTTGTATTCATTTTATTATTAATTTTGATATTTCATTTATGGAAAAATGTCATAACTGAGATTAATATACAAATAAGTTCATATAAATTTCATATGATACTGATACTTGTAGGTACCCTTCTCAGTTGAAAAATCAAATTAACTTCTCCACATATGTTTCGCAAAAGTAAAGACCTTAACAGCGGAGAACAATGCTTAACTCAAATAACGCAACTTAATTGTATTCTGGTTGGTCTTCTGTACTTTATTACAGCCCGATTATAAACATGAAATTACATTTCTTAGTTACTGCGGGTCCTATTAGTCAAAATGATACAATTTACAACGCGCTAAAAAAAGATCTATCTCATAAGGAGACTTAGGAAATCCGATGCGGCTTTTAACTAATTTTATAATATTTTAACAACTTAAATGTAAAAATCTATCAAAGAAATAATTGTATTAAAAATTCATTTTTCATCGAAAAAAAATTTTTGCTTTCAGAAAAAAACAACTAAAAGCAAATAAAACCATTTGAAATTAAATAATATCTGTGTTTTATTAAGTTTTGTATGTTACAATTCAGTGCTGATATTCAGGTAGGGGGGGGTCCAATTAAAAAAAAATGATTTGCATTCCTCAAAGCCTTGTGCTTTTGACTATTGTAATCACTAAACCTGACGCGATCGAATTTCTAGCATTTTCATAAAATTAGTTATAAGGTGGGGTAATAAATATAAAAAAATATTTCTGCCATGACTTTAAAAAACTTATTTCCATCATCTGTGAATAGTTTCTGAAAGTTTCATTAACATCCGACAATTTTTATTTTTGCAAGATTTTCCAAATTAATGTGCGTCTCACACACACAAAAAAGTGCTAAAAATTGTCTGTTATTTTACTAGTTCCAGTGATACAAAGAGAAACAAGGTTTTTTTAAAATCCAAATTTAGAATGTTCTAAAAAGGAAAAATTTAAAAAATAATTAAAATAAACTTTGATCTTTCCTCTTAATATAAACATTTAGACGATAACATTGTTTTCGTAAATTTGGCGTTTTTTTCATCATGCTATGCACTTTTTTCGCGATCTCATGGAAGTACCTACGTTTTAGATAGACAGACAGATATCTATCTGTATATCCTTGCTTGAACCGACTTCTAATTCTCTGGAGTGAGCAGATTGGGGATAATAGTCGTAGCTTGGGAAGGCACAGTCCTATGGGTAAAAGAGAAACTTGGATGAGTTCCACCACGGAATTTGTGATCGAGCGGCGCCATATTTAGTCTAATTCATTACCACCTTATCACCGAGGACGTTGGTATGGCGTTTGCCTCCTATCGTAACTGTTTGGCTTTCAATTCTCGATAGTGGATGCACACTGCTGATGAGTCCCCAACATAGGACGAAACAGCCGTCCAGTGCTTTCTGCATTCTGTTGAGGTTTCTTCTAGACTGAATTAGAATTATATATATAATATATATATATATATATATATATATATATATATATATATACACTTTCACACCCTTCGCCAACATTTTTTCCGGGACTATTTTGTTACTATATATATATATATATATATATATATATATAGTCGTACCGGAGGCAACCCATTGCTGAATGACAGGTAGCAACGTGTTTGCAGAACGATCCGGCACACATATATATAATTTTCAATCTCGGTAGAGTCCAAAATGATCTCCACGCCTCTCTGGGCGACAAATTATTTTCCACCGCTATAAGCCCATTACCCAGAGACGAAACGTCGCAAACCTTTTGCTTTTCCCATAGATAGTGTTCAGATAAACTATATTTCTTAGTTTCACCAGTTCTAATATTTTACAGCTAAGGCCAATCATGCCAGATTGGCGAGATGTAAATTCCACTCTAACAAATTCTTAACACGAACTACAGCTTCGTGGAACAGATTACCAAGTGTATGCTTCCCCAGTCACTACAATCTTAACCGGTTTGAGTCTAGGTTTAACAGTTATCCTCTTCCCAAACTGACTCTCGCTGTTTGTAGTGCGAATATTGTAAAGAAAAAAAAAGAACTTGGTTTAATTTCTACAGAGTACCGCATAAATAACCCACAGAAATACCTACCACATATTGGTAAAACATTAAGGTCTTCATCTAGCTCAGAGATGGGGGGGGGTCGTAATACTTTTCCGTCCTGAGAACCCACTTCTCCATTTCAAATATCTTTGAATCTTAAAAACTTACACTGATGTTGGCAATTGAAGTTTTAACTAAAATGTATGAAAGTTAAGAAATTTCAATCAGGTTTAAAATCCGTCTCCGCCAATCAGGTGCAGAATTTCCCGCCAAAAATATATTAAATAAACCCAATAAATCAAACAATATATCAAGTACGCGAAGCTTAAATGCAGCCGATGCTATTTTAGAGAATTGCATAATTGCTACTAATATCTAATAAGACATTGCATGCGAAGATAGTTCAAACCGGAAGTGGATGCTCTCAAATGCCGTATAAGACAAAAAATACAACGAAATGCGTGTCCTCTATGCAGCCAAAAAAAAAAAAAAAAAAAAATTACCAATAAAATGTAATTTCAAAACTGCAAAAGTGTACTATTTAATATTGCAGCCTACCAATCAGGCCAAATGTCCTTTATAATCAAAGTATTTTACAGTTAGATATTGGGAAAGACAGGATTGTTATCTGAAAATCAACTTGGAACAATTAAAAACAGGGCAAGCAGTGCTCAATGTAGCATTAAACATGTTTCCTCAAAATAAGTTTGCCGTGAACAATTACGTAGAAGTAAAAGAATCAGAGTGGCTTGCATCTAAAGGAAAAAATGAATTCCTTACCTCAGTACGCGACAGCGAGGTTTCGTCCCCTTTGAAAAATGATATGAATTTTCCCCGACAACGTACTCACTTAGTTATACCGGAAGTGTACGATTCTGAAACGTTACCTTTTATACAGCTTCGCGCATTTCTACTCATAGCAATCCGCGTGCTGATTGGGCGGACTAGAGGATGACATTTAACTGAAGACGAAGCCAAGAACGCTGATTGGACAACCGGATGTGGTTTTAGCATTTTTTTTTTTTTAAAAGAAAAAAAAAAGGGGGGGGGCTGGAACAGTGAGAAGGGGGATGTAATTATTTTTTACTCATAAAAAAAAAAAAAAGATTAAATAATAATAATAATAATAATATAGATAAAATTATATATATATATATATATATATAAATGTTTCAATGAAGAACATTTATTTGATTAGTGGTTATCCTAGGAATAGAACATCTAAGCTACGAAAGAAAATCAATATTGCATGTCGAGATTCCCAATCTCCCCAGTTCGTTTTGTCCCCCTTTTTTCATCTCGTCGGCCTTTTGATTTTCCCATTCCATCAGTGAGTGTGTTTCTTGAATCCATCTATCGATACAATACAAAATTAAGGGGTGGATGGTTCCTACTAACAATGTTTTGTTTTCCTTTTGTCTTTGGTTGACATTTTGAGTTTCTTATTGGGGTTCATATCCCTCCCCGTCATTTCATGTTTCATGGAATTTTTTATTTTATATATATATATATATATATATATATACATTAAAATTTTTAATTCATGGGGTGTTTTGTAGGACCCTTGTGTATATGTGGTATTGTGATGTGTGCAAGATTGAAAGGTGATGGATGAGTTCTTGTGGTGAATGTGTGATTGTAATCAATGAATGGGTCATGATTGTGGTTAACTAGGAATAGAACAGCTAGTGAAAGACCAGCCTTTTCCCCCACTTCCCCTTCGGCCTTGTGCCACAATTTTGTATTTTTTACAAAATAAATATAATGGTTAGCAAGCTTGTCTCGCTAGAACATTTACGACTGAGTAGTGAGTTCGATCCTCACTGGATGCCCCTTACTTTCGGCCTAAGCTGGACTTAGAAAATCATTATATATATATATAGATAGATAGATAGATAGATAAAACTAGTGAGTCAGACAAACCTACCCAGGTTTCACCTAAGCGGATCGTCAGGGAAACATTTTTTATTTTTTCCTTCGAGATTGATTTGGTTATTGGCAAATCAAAAATTCGAAGGTTTTTCGAAACGAGTATAGTTACCTATATATATATATATATATATATATACCACTTGGTGACGCGGGCGCAAATTCGGGAATGGAGTTTCATTTAATTTTTATATAAATAACTCTATAACATAAATTTTTATGTCATGGGCTGTTTTGTTAGTTCTCTTTGTGTATGTGCGCGGTATCGGGGTATATGTAGGGATGGGTTTTTTTTGTGATGAATGTGCAAAATGGATCATGAATCTTATTAGCTAGGTATAAGATAGTGTTGACCAGCCTCAAACCTTCCCCCTTTTTGGCCTTGTATTCTATACAATAAATCTCAATTCGAAAATGGCGTCTTCAGCAGCAGAATTCGGTGTGGGTACGAACGGCCTTTAAAGAATAGAACCTCATTTAAGAACAAAGTTAAAAGCCATTTGGATAAATGGAACCAAGGCTTTTGATTCTGTCGATCGTCGTGTTTCATTGCCTTACTTTCATCTAAACCGAAGAATAGAATATACATGTACACGAAATAAAATTTAGCTCCGTGTCATTCGTACACCGACCTCCAGGTGGTCAAATGGACCCCGTATCTAGCTAATGTCTTAACTATATGTAGGAGGTATTTCTGCCGCACACTGTATATTCCTAGTGTATAAGCTCTCCACATCCCACATTTATATATATATATATATATATATATATATATATATATATATATATATACCTACGGGGCCAACATTACCATGACGATCCGTTTAGGTGAAACCTAGGTAGGTTTGTCTGGCTCCTTAGGTTTGCTCTACTTCGTGTATTGAGCACTTTACGTAGTTGCCTTTTGGTTTTTTTTTCTTTGGACTCTGAGCTTGAATTCTGGACGATTGTTTTCGCCTCAATTTCATGTTCTTAGTTCTTTTGTTTTTATTCTTCATTTTCCCTTGGGTATTGGTTTGTTCTACTACAAGCCGAAATACCCAAGGTTTTTTTCAAGCGAGTACCACCATTTTTATATATATATATATATATATATATATATATATATATATATTATGTGTGGTAATAAATACAAATTCTGTCTATTGAGGGCGGTCATTCAGTTTTGTATTGAATATAACAGACAATGAATGTCTATTATGTTTGATCATGAGCCATTCTAATGTTCAAATGTTTGCTTTAAATTCTGGTGAAAATAAAGACAAAAATTGTTCAACATTTGAATATATTTTTTTATTAAGTTGGCCCTAAGCTTTCGGCTCACATGAGCCATCCTCAGAGTGGTTATACAGACATGAAACAAAGATATCCACTGTCAAAGATGATATTTTGTTATTTTTCTGCGTCTACTATTCCGCGGCCATTATCGTCGCATAGCAATTTTCCATGTCAACATAACAAAATATCAGCTTTGACGGTGGATATTTTTGGTTAATGTCTGTAGAACTACTCTGAGGATGGCTCATATGAGTCGAAAGTGTAAGACCAGCTTAATAAAAAAAAAAATATCCAAAGGTTGGACAATTTTTGGTTTTATTTCACCCGAAATTAAAGCAAACATCCGGACATTAAAACGGCTTATGATCAGACATAAAAGACATTCATTGTCTGTTATATTTAATAATATATGTTTAAATAATGATCTGTTGCCCCAATACAATATATATATATATATATATATATATATATATATATATAGAGAGAGAGAGAGAGAGAGAGAGAGAGAGAGAAAATTAGTTCAGTTTGCTATATAAATTCATTGTAAATTGATCCCACTATGCAAGACCCCACCCCGCTGTAAAAAGAAAAAAATCATACCTGTTAATGTATAGTTAAATTAAACTTACCAAGTTTTAAATACATGTTTATATATATAGATAATACTTACATTTAAAGTATATGAAGTATTTTCCTATTTTTTTAACAAATTCACCCCAAGCAAGGCGATAATGCCACTCAGACTCAAAGGGATACTTGGAATGAAATAGAATAGAACAGACTTTTGAAGGAAACCCAAACCTAAACCGCTATTCTTATCCAAAAGAACAGGGAGGAGTATGAACTGGACGATAAGCGGGGGGAGGGCGTGCCACCCGCTTTCATAATATTAATGAAAGCGGGTGGCACGCTAAAACAATGCTTACATATAAACTATATGGATATGAATTTGACGCATATTCTTACTTAACTATTTCCTTCATTAATAAGTCCCTTAACTTTTCTTTTACTTATTTAGGGTTCAACTCAAAATTTACATCGTAACCATAACCCACGATTGCTTAAAACCTAGAAATTTAATTAAAAGTCAAATTCGTCATCTGGATAGCTTAATCGATAGTAATATGTAAAAATTTGAAAGAATTCTCTTGGAGAGGTACGTTTCTGTAGAAAAGCGGAACGTTATCCGGTTTTATGCTTGCTAGGGCAATGCTTACTGATGCCATCATCCAACTACTAAAGAAAAAAACCCCCAAAAAACAGCTTACTAAAATGACTAACAACTGTCTGTTTTTTTTTTTTTTGTTTTTTTTCTTAATTCTTTCACCAAGAAAGGTGACAATGTCCCTAAAACGCAAAGGAACTACTCAGGCTGAATAGTGAGTTCGATCCTCACTGGGTGCCTCATACTTTCGGCCTTGTGCCACATCTAAGCTACGCTTAGAAAATCACTTTTGGGTACATCGAGGCGGTGTAATGGTTAGCAAACTTGTCTTGCTAGAACAATTACGACTGAGTAGTGAGTTCGATCCTCACTGGGTGCCCCATACTTTCGGCCTTGTGCCATATCTAAGCTACACTTGAAAAATTGCTATCCTATTTCGGTAGCCTGGTTTACAAGAATTCTTCGTCGATTAGATAAATGCAAGAACAGAATTTCTTACTAACTTGCCTCTAAAAACAAATTTGATCTCCCACTTAATACCCACTTTTGTTAATCAAATATTGATAAAAAAAAAGAGAAAGAAATGCTAGTTTGGGGTACAAGTTGTGTTGCCAACTGATTTTTTTATTGGATTGGATTTTCTTATGCATCTTATGTCCTTGGTTTTCGGCTTTTACCTTCTAAATGCGACAGTGTCGTTTTCAATTATATTAAAAATTAATGTTTTCTTTGTCTTATTATACCTTCACACGAGTTGGTAACCCTAGTTAGAAATGAACGGCAGGCGCTATTAACTTGTCGTTTTATTTTTCATTAGTCCCAAATCCAGTCCCGTCAGGCTTAAAAACAATCTGTCAGCTTTATACAATGAATAAGGACTTCGGTCGAAATGTTTAAGAACGACTAGATAACATTTTAGGCCAGAGAACAACGTCCTAATTTGACAAAAAATATTAACAACCTTCAATTGTACCAATTGCAAAAAAAAAAAAAATCCTCCAAGGATTAATGAGCCACGAGGAAGAATGGGTAAAAAACGTTTAACTAACTCACTCTCTCTCTCTCTCTCTCTCTCTCTCTCTCTCTCTCTCTCACACACACACACACACACACACACACACACACACACACAGAGGGAGTAATTATGTCTTTCATCCACTTTAATCCCCAACTCCGGCCAATTTTCGCATACAGGTATCCCCCAGCACGCTCACGTCTCAACTGGATGCGACACATTGTCGTAATTTAAAGAGGGTCATCGGTCGGACCGTGGGGAAAAAATCCCAAACCCCCCTCGGCAGTTCCATTTTTGGTGACACCTCCCGCGCCGTGAAATAAACACAATCCCCTTTTGGTTGATATTTAAAGAATACGAGATCTCAGACCAAAGGCCGAAATTTTGCATATTGTTTTATTGCGTATAGAAACACAACAATTGTGACACAAGACCTAAAGGAGGAATGGGTTGCGGCTGGTCGACACTATCTTATAGCTAGCAAATCAGATTCATGACCCATTCATTTATTACAATTTGAACATCCACCACAAAAACTTGTCCGTCGTCATACAATCCAGCATATACCACAATACCGCACAGACACAGGTAACCTAAAAAAAACATCCCATAATATAAACATTTTTGCGTATAAAAATATTTATAAAAATTTCGGCTAATTTGCAGTGTAGGACCCACGTTGGGTTTCTAATAAAAAATTCTCAAATTGTTACAGTTCAGTGTAAATATACATGCTTAATTAGAAAATAACGACGATAATTTGATAAATTCAACCGTTTTGGACTTATAGACACTAAAAGTTCGGACACATTCGCGTCGCGGCAGCTATGACTGGCGTTGTTTGCATACATTTGCTGCGGAACAGACATTCGCTTGTCTTGATTATTGCGCACGTAATTATTCCTCAGTTGCGCAGTAATTGAGACAAGAAGGCCGTTAACTAGGCAATCGTTCGCGCATGTCTATACAGTAGCGAATGTATACAAACAACGTAATGGCTGCCGTGCCGTAGCCGCCAACGACGTGAATGAGTCCGGATTTTACCGTCGATAAGTCCAAAACGGTAGAATTTATTTTCGTCGTTATTTTCAAATTAAGTTTTTACATTTATACGTAAATGTAACAATTTGTGAAATTTTTATTAGAAACTGAGCGCGGGTCCAACACTGCAAATTAGCCGAAATTTCTTGATGGTAAGCAACGACAAAGGAGGAATAAACCCGAAAACAAGCTAAAACAAGCCCAGATATTACAGCAATACTCCATTTTTAGCCTGTTCTGGCTCTTTTAAAGCAGGGGAAGTATAGTAAGGGGAGTATAGCAGAGGGAGTCAGATAATTACTGGAGCGGGGCAATGAAACTAATCTATTTCTTTGTCAATTCAGTTAATCCGGTTGTGACTATTAATCATATAGATGAAGCATATACACTGAAAATTAAAGCCCATAATTCAGCCAATCTGTTTCGATACGGTCAAGTTGAGAGCTGATCTTAAAAATGACATTGAATCGGTTGTTAACTGGGCCAAGAAATGGCTTGTTAATTTCAACGTCTCCAAAATGAAATTGCTCTCGTTTGATCGTCTTATAGAGCGTTTTTGCCATCCATGAAGATGACTCATGCTAACCGCCAAGAAAGTGACTCGTTACGACTTCTAGGTCTAACGTTTTCCACTGATATGAAAGATTAAATCGAATCAGCTGCTTGGAGTCGTACGAAACAATTTTTTTCTCGAAAGAATCTATTTTACATATTTATAAGTCTACCATTTATACGTGCATGGCATATAACTGTCACATCTGGTGGGATACTTCTGCTATAATAGTTGGAAATACTTGACAAAAATCAATAAAGAATCTGCAACGTTATCGGCCCTGACCTGGCATCTCGGCTTTAGTCACATTCCTACCACAGTAATGTATCTTCCTGATACCTGTTTTTATAAATACTTTCATGGTAATTGTTCTAATGAGCTTTCCTCTTTGGTAGCCCGACTTGACGACATTAAGAGCAGTACTAGATCGATAAGTAGGTCCCATCATGTTAGTGATGGAATTGCTACATATAACAGTAAGTTCGATGCTAATCTTTTCTTTTCACGCACTTCCGTTCTGAGCGCTCTTCCGACTTCATCCACCCTGTCAACTACGAGCTTCCAAAATTTAAATGTAACGTCAATTGCTATATTCTGTTTAAATAGTATTCTTTTATTGTCATCTTTCTTCTTTTTTCTCAGATTCTTTCAGTCTTGCGTCTTAGTGGATTTATCGCCTTGCTTGCGCTGAAATGTTTTTAAAAATACGTGTAAAGCTATAGACATATTGATTCAGTTCCTTCTCCTCTTTATTTTCAGTCTGATCAACTCCTCTCTTATCTCTATCTATAAAAGGCAGGATGTGTGTGTGTGTGTGTGTGTGTGTGTGTGTGTGTGTGTGTATGTGTGTGTGTAACGAATGCACGCCCAAAATTTACATGCACATGCTCCAAGTTAGCGGGAAGGCCAACACCGACTTTGCATTACCCAACTCCCATCGCTAGAGAAATACTCATTTTTTCATGCTTCTACGGCAGTTTTCATGTAGTTTGGGGCCATTTTCTACTGGGCAGAGTGAGAGCCAATAGCTGGCTGCCATGAATAGGCAGGAAGATTTATTGGCCAGCGTGAGAGCCAACAGCTGTCTGACACGAATGTTAACTAGCATGGTAGCATGCAAAAAAAATCGATAGCTGCATTCGTCACAAGTGGGAAAAATTTAAATCCGCATGGCACTTTACTCCAATTGGCTCATTCGCTTGCTTAAACTCAACGTTGATTCCGATTCCGCAGAACTGGGTTGGGTGTGAAAAATTATTTGTTGTTAACATTTTTTTTTCATTCGGTTTTTCCAGTTACGAGTCCTTTTTTAAAGCTGATCATTTTGTCTTCATTTTGTTTAGTTCTTTTTTCGTAATAGATTTAATGTTTAGTATAGAGCGTAGAAAAATTCGCAGTGTGAGATAGGCAAGAAGTAAGGCATGTAGCAACATCAGCACGGCAAAGGGCACTCGTTTAAAGGCAAGGAAGGGCAAAAATATTTTAAGTCAAGTGATAGCGATTGCTGTATGAGTTGTACGATTCTTGAATCAAGCACGGGCAACGCCAAGCCATGCTGCTAGTCCTGTATATTAACTTATTTAGTCCCTGAAAAAAATCATTTCTAGATCACTCTATCGGCTCAAGTTTAATTCTTCTTTCCTTTCTTTTCTTTTCCTCCCCAACTCACACTTTCCTTCTGTCTCCCCTTCACCTCTCCCTTGAATTTTTTATTTTTCTTTCTTCCTGTTTTAATGTAAAATTTACATTTTCTTCTTTTTTTCTTTTTCCTCTGCCCATTTTTTTTTTGTCTGGACAAATTGATTCCATTTATTAAAAAACTTCGTTCTGAAAGTTGAATATTTGTATATTCATGAAATAAATTATAACCGAATGGATTTTGAAGGCTCGTTTGTACTTATTATTATTATATTGCTCTGTTCTTACATTGAGCTCTCTTTGGGTTCATGTCCTCCTTGGGATTATTATCCCTAAAATTCAACTGATATATATATATATATATATATATATATATATATATATATATATATATATATGCCTGTGAGTTTTTACTGTCAATTCTCGATACCACATTTTGATGAGAGTCCATTCTGAGTGGGTAACTGAATGGGTAAATTTGGCTTGACGGTTTTCCTAAGAAAGTAGATTCTTGGACTTAAAAGGCATAAGAAACTCAAACTTGCATTTTAATTAGCTTTATTCAATTGTGTGTCATATATATATATATATATATATATATATATATATATATATATATATATCAACTCAAGTGCAACTCGTTTGTGTTTGTCTTGTTGGTCTTGGTATATAGGTGGAACTTGAATTCCTTTGACAAAAGTAAGTTGATTAAGTAAATCATTCCTCCACCCCTACCCTCACCGTCACCTCCCATATCAAGCGAGAGAGAGTCGTGAATCTGAGAAATTCACCTCAATATCGCGGTAATTGTATCAAAGCACCATTGAAACGATGTCAGTCTACTCCGTCCATATGGTGTCAAGCTCATTGCTACACTACCACATTGACAGGATACCTTACAAGGAACATTGTGTGGTTTACGAATTTTGTTGGCCCATTCCTATTACCTCATCTCCCTCCTTTATATACTAGAATGTCAGTTAAACATCTCATTCTACAGTTCTATGGCCGCTTATTGAGTCTCCAAATTATCTGAATGTTCATTGTTCGAAATAACTGGAAATCAGAGCCAGAATTTTGTTTGTTTTTTTTGTACTTTTTTTTTTTTTTTTGTTTTTTCTTTTGGGTTTTTTTTGTTGCATTTTTTGTTTGTTTTGCTTTTTTACGTTTATTTAATAGGAATAGATAGGGTTTCCTATCGCCCGGTTTATACTCCTCCCTCTTTTCACTTGAACAGGAGTAGAGGCTCATACCTTGTTTCCTGTTTAGGAAGAGGTACCCAGTTCCTTTCCTTTTCTCAGTCCGTAATAGAGGTATATATATTGTTGAAACTTGACTAATGCATGGAATAATAATGCAACACAAAATGTACTTAGAACAAAATGTATTGAAACAAGAAAGTGTACACAATATTTACATATAGTCTTTTGTATATTCTTGGGAAGACCGTTCCTAGAGAATGTGTTGACTTAATCGCAGTCGGGCAGAGTCTCTGGATTGAATCTCTTGATTCCTCCCCGTCTTCCCGGTACCAACCATATTTATATGGTCGGTACTCCACTATGCAAATTAGGTAGATCCTACCACAACATATATATATATATATATATATATATATATATATATATATATATATATATATATATTTAATTTACATTTATTATCCATCCTTATTGTAGCCATCCGATTTCTTTCAACTGGTTCCAGCAGATTAGGAAACGCCGAAATTTTCGGCATTCGCAAAAACTAATAAAACGCAATTCTTGATATGGCGGCCGAAAGTACTCGGATTGATACAAAAAATGGACTTTGCAAACTCAATTCTAGCATAAAACAATTCGGCGAGAGTTAGAAAAATTAAATAAAACTGTTCAGACGGACATTTTCAGCATTGTTTGATAAAACTTTTGCGAAATTTAGTTTGACCATTTTTGATGACATCACATTTAAGCGACTTAAAATTGGTTCAAGCAGGCTAAGAAACGCTGCGTGATAACGACTGTAGTTACAGTTGCAAAATACTTGAATGCACGGCTGAATAAAATAAATGGATAAGAACAATATATATATATATATATATATATATATATATATATATATACTTAAAAAATTAGGAGATCAGTTGAATCCGCGACTTTGGTTTCAACGTTACGGTATCCTCAGGTGATTTTTATCAAATGACCACCTAACGCCTCTTTTATTTAAAAAAGAAAAAAAAGAACGCTATATTATTATTTTCAAAAATAAATAAATAAACAAACTCACGACGTTGGGTATTATTATTATTATTATTATTAGAAGAAGAAGAAGAAGAAGAAGAAGAAAGGGAAGAAAAGCAAGCGTACTGTAAATGCATCGATGGGAGGAGGTGTCGGTTAAACTATTTTTTTATCCACTGAGTGAGTGCACGACTTAACCGGCGTGTGCCTTCTTTTTAGGGCCGCGAGTGGACGGTCCTCTGTTTAAGGCTGCTAGGGACCGCTTACAAAGCCAGTCTTCTTTATCCTGTCAGCTTTCATTTAAAAGAGTAATTCAAGTCTGCCTCACTAAGCTGACCCTCTTTGTCAGCGCCGGTAGAACTGACTCTTGTGCGGTCCGCTTCACTCGGTTAACCTTCTTTGTTAAGATGATAATTGTCAAATAATTTCTCTAACATCCTGCAGATATCAGCTGATAACTGATGTCGCTACAGTGGCTGCTATTGTCTATATGCTGCTCTTTGTGAGTCTTTAGCAGGATCTGATGAAGAATAGTCCTCTCGAAGACCTACAGGGTTCATTCCCCTCGAAGCCATTTTTAGTCACTGATCTGAGAAAACGGTTGTATGCAAATTCTATTTTCTAAGTTTTGGACAGGTAGATTTTTTATTTCATGAAATCCAAACATTATGAAAATCGCTCTGTCAGGCTTAAGAAAGAATGATTTGCTCCTCTTTCAAACATTAATTTGATTTGACGAAGACAAGTCACCTAATCAAATAGAAAATAGATTTTATCTTTTGAGCTTTTCGAGTCACTGGCTCTTTAGATAGTTAAGTAAATTCATTATTGTATTTTCTCATGCCTTCTCTTCTATACCTCTCTGTCATTTTGACTTTTTCTCTTGTCTGTCTTTCTCACTCTCTCGCACGTATATACGCGCATACATAAGCGAATACCTGTTAACAAAGTCGATCGGCCAGTGTCGCACTCTTCGACCAATTTTAAGTATCGGTTGTCATTGGCTTTAATATAACGTCATGTGCAAACTTGCTTTAAATCCCGTTTGTGTTTCGACGTCAGGGCGAGATTTGATATTTACAAATGAATGGTTATTTGAATCGTAAATATTTCGAATTTCATTTACCATTGTTCCTATTGTATCCCATGTTTTTTCTTTCATTTTCTTTCATTCAATTTCTTTGTTTCATTTCCTTTCTTTCTTTTTCTTTCATTTCCTTTCTTTTATTCAATTTCTGTTTTTTCTTTCAATTTCATTCTTTCTTTCTTTCTTTCAGTTCTTTTTTCCGTTTTCTTTCTTTCATTCAATTTCTTTGTTCTTTCAATTTCATTCTTTTTCCATTCTCTTTATTCCAATTTCTTTTAATTTCTTTCTTTCTGTCCTTCCTTCTTTCAGGTCCTTTTTCTATTTTCTTTTGTTCATTTGCTTTTTTTTCCCATTTTCTTTCATTTCCTTTCTTTCATACAATTTCTTTGTTTATTCTTTCAATTTCATTCCTTTTCATTCTCTTTATTCCAACCTCTTTTGCTTGCTTTTTTCTATATTTCTTTTCCTTTCTTTCTTTCTTTCTGTTCCTTTTTTCCATTTTCTTTGGTCACTTCTTTTTTTCCATTTTCTTTCATTTTCTTTCTTCTATATTCTTTCAATTTCATTCTTTTTTCTTTTCTTTCTTTTAATTTCTTCCGCCCTTTCAGTTATTTTCATTACCAGTGTTAATTACCACCATTCTTTAATTGCCAGAAATGTTTTGAGAGAGCAATTCTGTTAATGTATTTTATATAGCTTAAAGTCATTCGATGATGACAGAAAAGAAATTTCCAACGATTTTCAGTGGAACCAAAATAAAATTTGAAATCGTTACCGGAACGTATACCCGGCTCGGTATAAAATATTATTGTAGTGAGAGACAAACAGTTACTCCCCCTTGACCAAAACAAAAATAGCAATAAATATTAATTATAAATGTTATAAACAGTCATGTGATGTGACGAGAACCGCACGAAACATCGTTAGGCGGGAAAGTCGATCTTTCTCTTTTTGCTCCTTGAAGTTATAGTAATAAGAAGAAATGAGTCCACATTACAATGTATGCCTGTGCACAGAGAGACACACACATAAATCCACCTCTAGTGGATTGGCGCTACAGGATCACAAACAAAGTATTGTACCAGATAAAAGAAACCACTTCACTCGATGACATTCAACAGTAAAATCTAAAATGGATGTCACATGTAACATGAGAAGAAAATGACAATTAAGATGTAGACATTCCAGATGATTTCAAACATAAGGTTAGAAAGGAACCCCCTCCCCTTAGAAATGGAAAGAACGATAACAGCTACTGGACTTGATAAACCTGTTTTCTTGAAAAATTGTTTTACGAGAAAGATTTTATTTCAACCGAGAGTAGTACTGCTCGGTAAAGGAATGCTGAATATTTACTCATAAGGAAATTGCTAGTGATACCACCAGCAGTAGAGATTAGGAGAAAAGATACTACACTTAGTATTTACTTACAGTCCCATGCTGGTAAGATTGTGACACACGGTCAGTTTGATTGGGGGGGGGTGCCCGAGTGTGTGCACCTAGACCAGGTTCAAATATAGCCTAGCATCCGTAACCGTCGGTTGTGCAGGCATCGGTGTTACTACTGATCCTTTGTCTTTCATGCAGTTCTGGCAGAGGCAACTTCAGTTGTACGTCATCCGAGACAAAACTGAATTGCGCTCTGTCCAAAGACAGAGACACAACTGAGTTGAGCTCTGTCCGAAGCCAGAGACACAACTGAGTTGAGCTCTGTCCGAAGCCAGAGGCACAACTGAGTTGAGCTCTGTCCGAAGCCAGAGACACAACTGAGTTGAGCTCTGTCCGAAGCCAGAGACACAACTGAGTTGAGACACAACTGAGTTGAGCTGTCCGAAGCCAGAGACACTGAGTTGAATGAGTTGAGCTCTGTCCGAAGCCAGAGACACAAGAGTTGAGCTCTGTCAGCCAGACTGAGTTGAGCTCTGTCCGAAGCCAGAGACACAACTGAGTTGAGCTCTGTCCGAAGCCAGAGACACAACTGAGTTGAGCTCTGTCTGTCTGAAGCCAGAGAGACAGCTCTGTCGAAGCCAGAGAACAAATGAGTTGAGTTGAGCTCTGTCTGAAGCTCTGTCCGAAGCCAGAGACACAACTGAGTTGAGCTCTGTCCGAAGCCAGAGACACAACTGAGTTGAGTCTGTCCGAAGAAGACACAACTGAGTTGAGCTCTGTCCGAAGCCAGACACAACTGAGTTGAGCTCTGTGTCCGAAGCTCTGTCCGGAAGCCAGAGACACAACTGAAAGCCAAACACAAATGAGTTGACAAGCCAGAGACACAAATGAGTTGAGCTCTGTCCGAAGCCAGAGACACAACTGCTCTGTCGAAGCCAGAAACACAAAGTTGAGCTCTGTCCGAAGTTGAGCTCTGTCCAAAGCCAGAGACACAACTGAGTTGAGCTCTGTCTGTCAAATGAGTTGACACAGAGACACAACTGAGTTGAGCTCTGTTTGAGCTCTGTCTGAGGACAGCCAGAGACACAACTGAGTTGAGCTCTGTCCAAGCCAGAGACACAACTGAGTTGAGCTCTGTCCGAAGCCAGAGGCACAACTGAGTTACAGCAGAGACACAAAAGTTGACTGTCCGAAGCCAGAGACACAACTGAGGTTGAGCTCTTGAGAAAACACAAATTTGAGTGTCCGCCAGAGACACAAAGAGCCAGAGGCACAACTGAAGCTCTTCCGAAGCCAGAGCTGTGTTCGAACACTGATGCCCAACTAAAAGATAAAATGTAGTTTATCAGCCCAACTTAGTTGAGCTTTGTGCGAAAAAAAGACTAAAGTTTTGATCGAACACTGATGCAACTTTGATCTGATACTGCACTTTGATCTTAGCCCGAAGACGTAACTCGTTTATCATTGACTGGTTGGTTTATGAATGCCAAATGTTGCCTTATAAGGAAACGGCCCATATCAACATTATCATTTAGGCACTTAGAACAGACGCAGACTAGCCTCGAAGTGCCTTGATTTGTAATGTGTTCTCGTGCAGCCATTACTACACTTTGATCTCAGTCCAATGGCCAGTTACTGAAGAAAATCATGACTCGAGTCTTTCGTCGGTCAATAAATGCCAAATGTTTCCTTATATATAAGATCTAATATTACCATTGCAATTATCATCATCAGCATCATCATCATCATCATCATCATTATCCCCTTGACATTTGTAATCGTAGGCCGGATCCGAATGCAGAAGACACTCTTTTCCACAACGGTCCAACAAGGGCAGCCGTCATAGTATCATCGGTCGGGCTGATAAACTACATTTTACCAGTAATTCTGGTACAGTCATACCTGTCTATTGTTTGACATTGTCCAACCAGTTTTTGCGCTGACGTCCTCTCCTACGTTTAACTTCAACGGTACTTTGCATGATGGTCTTGTACAGGCTGTCGTGTGCCTTGTAATGTGTCCAAACCACAATCTCCGTTTGACAGTAGCAAGAAGAACTTCCTGGTGGCCCACAAAACTTTCAACCCTTTTCCTGTACAAACTCATTGTTTTTTTGTTCCCAATAGAAAATGCCAAGGGGTTTTCTTATACATTTATTCTCAAACGCTTGGATCTTTCTCTCTGTATCTGCCAACAATGTCGACCTTTTATATCCATAGATGAAAATGCAGACTACCATCGGTTTGTATAGTCTGTACTTCGTTTGAAAACTGATTTTGCTCCTCCATATTTTTGTCAATTTGGCCATCGCTGTCATGGCTGCGAGAATCCGTGTGCGGATTTCCGAGTTGCAAGTACCATCTTTAGACAAGATTGCTCCAAAGTATTTAAAACTGGACACTTCCTCCAGTGAATTACCATTCACAGTAATGTTAACACAGGTGTTAGTGTTTGTGCTATGCATCATTGCTTTATATTTCTCGGAGCTGACCTCCATTGCATATGCCCTTGCTCTTTCAAAAACAGCAATACCATAAATATTCATAAATCCCACGAAGACATAAAATGACGTCAAACTGAGGAAAAAAGAAGGCTGATATTGTATTCGTAGATTTCGTATATAATTGTTTTTTTTTGTTTTTAAAAAATAATTTGCATAACAGAAATGCAAGATGATAATAATAGAATACTTAACTTTTTTTTCTTTATTTGAGATTCATCTTAAACCAACGCCCCCGATAAAAAATGTCGGGCAGGACATGACAACGAGGTTACATGCTATCCGCCTTTCTGTTTGCCAGTGGGAAAAAAAAAATTTTTTCTCGCGATGATCGTTTACTTTCTCGTTTAAAGCTTTTGATGGGCGAATCATGGAAGACAGGAGATAAAGACTTAGTACAATTTGAGCTCTAATTTCTCAAATACACGTCAGATACAAACGTTAACGCGGGTTAATTTGTTAAAGGAACATAGTTTGGTTTGTTTTGTTTTACGGCATATCAATCTCAATGGGTCAATACTGACAACCTTTTTTTCCTGGTAATATTTTTGTTTGGTCAAAAATCTATTTCTCTTAATATTTTTTCCTCAAAAACATATAGCTAGTAATATTATTTTTTCACAAACCTATAGCTGGTAATATTATTTTTTCAAAAAAACGTATAGCTGATAATATTATTTTTTTCAAAAACGTATAGCTGGTAATATTATTTTTTTCAAAAGCGTATAGCTAGTAATATCATTATTTTTTTTTCAAAAACGTATAGCTGGTAATCTTATTTTTTTAAAAACGTACAGCCGGCAACACTATTCTTTCAAAAAAAAAACTCAAAAAAACCTACAGCTGGCAAAAAAATGTATAATCAGAGGCCTTGTTTGTTGGACGTAGTTTATCGTTTTACACAGGAGGCAGATGTAGCTTGTCGTCATACCCAGGACGCAGATGTAGTCTGAGTGTTAACTATTTACCCATATCTTGGACCCTAACAGGTGCTACCACCCCGGGTCAGGGTGGACTTGTGAACACCAGCAATTAAGAGGTGGTTCCACGCTCTTTAAAAACTTCTGATCAGAGGCCTTGCTGTTGGACGTAGTTTATCGTCTTACCTAGGACGCGGATGTAGCTTATCGTCACACCCAGAAACCGGTATATAGCAATGGGTCTTATAAAGCGAGGATGTAATGTGTTTGTGGAGGTTGGCGCCGAATGTTAGTTTTTGCATTTGAAGTCTTAACAAACCTTGTTTTAGAAGCTTTATTTTCTTTTGTATGCAAATAGAAACTTGTATCATTCTTGCGAGACATAGTTCGTAGCTCCAGAGAGAGAGAGAGAGAGAGAGAGAGAGAGAGAGTACTCCTTACTACTTTAGTAGGTAATCGTCTTGATTAGTTTGTTGGTAGAGAGAACTGACATTGAAGCCGTTTTCCTGGGTTTAGATTGAAGTCAGTAAGTGATCGGTGAATGAAAAGTAGGATTGCCCTTCGCTTTGGTACAGGGTCTTTGATCATTTGTTTTATTTATCCAAGTATCTGGTTTTTGAAGCAAAGCTGATTTGCCTGTCCTTCAGAATGATGGTCCTAATGTTAATAATGTTTTAAGAAAATGCTAAGTAGGTGTTACTTCTCGGGGTGACGGTGGGGGTACATAATAAATATTTTTATTTTATTTATTAAATTTAGCCTACTACTTTCCTAAGCATAAAGATTACGGATATTCTCGTAAATAAATATAAATTCTTCCATGGTCATTTAATTTTTTAAAAACCATATCACCCAAAGAAAGGCAGTAAAGCCACTAAGACACAAGTGGTTACTGAGCGTGAAAGGATACAAAAAGAGAAAAATTATTAAGGAAGAGTAATCCGCGGTATTTGCAACATTTGTTGGGAGAACCATATTGCTGCAAGGTTGTTTTTTTTTTTTTTTGATTTGACGGAAATGTCCAGTATTATGACATTCTTTCAATTATACAATGCCATCCCATAATTTCACTTAAAGAAACCTATCCTGTCATTTCCCTTCAAAAAGGCTTTCCCGCCATTTCACCAAGAGAAGGCCATCCAGACATCTCAATTAAAGAAGGCCATCCCACCATTACACGTACAGAAACTATCCCGTCAAATCGCCTACAGAAGGTTATCCAGTCATATCACATCAAGAAAGCTATCCCGTTCTTTCACGTACCGTTTTTATTTTCAATTCATGAAGCTTTTCTTATCATTTCACTTGGAGAAGGGCATACACACATTTCACTTTGAAAAGTCTATCTCGTCATTTCATTAAAGAAGGCTAGACGTCGTTTGAAGTCTATTCTCCATTGCACCTACGGAAGGACATTCCAGCATTTCAATTGCAAAATATCATCCGGGTATTTTAATTAAAGATGTCCATCTATCATTACATCCCAAATGTTACTCCTGATTTCACTTAAAGAATGCTATCCCTTCATTTTACCTAAAGAATGCTATCCCTTCATTTTACCTAAAGAATGCTATCCCTTCACTTTACCTAAAGAAAGCCATACCTTCATTTTACCTAAAGAATGCTATACCTTCCTTTTACCTAAAGAATGCTATCCCTTCGTTTTACCTAAAGAATGCTGTAACTGCATTTTACATAAAGGAAGCTATCACTTCATTTTACATAAATGCTATACCTTCATTTTACCTAAAGAAAGCTATCCTTTCATGTTACCTAAAGAATGCTATCCCTTCATTTTACTGAAATAAAGCTATTCTTTCATTTTACATAAAGAATCCTATCCCTTCATTTTACATGAAGAATGCTATCCTTTTATTTTACCTAACGAATCCTATAACTTCATTTTGCATAAAGAATCCTATCCCTTAATTTTACTAAAAGAATGCTATCTCTTTATTTTACCTAAAGAATGCCATCCCTTCATTTTACCTAAAGAATGCTATCCTTTCATTTTACATAAAGAATGCTATCCCTTTATTTTACCTAAAGAATCCTATACCTTCATTTTACCTAAAGAATGCTATCCCTTCATTTTACCTAAAGAAATCTATCTTCCTTTTACATAAAGAATGCTATACCTTTATTCTACGTAAAGAATTCTATCCCTTCATTTTACATAAAGAATGCTATCCCTTCATATTTCCTAAAGAAAACTAACCCTTCATTTTACCTAAAGAAAGCTATCCCATCGTTTAACCTTCAGAACCACATCCGGGTGTTTCACATCTGGAGGGCTATCTCGTTATTTGGACTAAACACACTTTCCGTCATTTTACTTAAAGTTATCTCGTCATTTCACGGAATGAAGGCCATCCGACCATTTTACTTGTAAAATATAATCCCGTTAATCCACATAAAGACGTTAATCTTACAGAAGTCTATTTCGTCATTGCACTTCAAGAAGCCTTTACCGTAATTGAACCTACAGAAGTTCTTTCCATCGTTACACCTCCAAATGCTACTCCTCATTTCACTTAAAGAAGGACGTCCTGTCATTTCATTTAACGGAGGTTATCCCGTCGTTTAACTTAAGGAAGACATCATTTCACTGAAGGCTAACTGTTCATTTCACTTAAAGAAGGCTACCCCGTCATTATACAAGCAGAAGTCATTCCGTCATTTCATTTAATGAAGGCTATCCCGCCATTTCATTTAAAGAGGTTTACCTTAAAGAAGGCCATCCCGGTCCATGAAGGCTATCTCTCCATTTCCTTTAACCCCCCCACCACTCATTATACATACAGAAATCTATCCTTTCATGTAATGTAAAGAAAATTGTTCCGTCATTTCACTTACAGCCGCTTTTTTCAGTTAAAGAAAACTTTACCGTCATTTGCCTCATCTACAAAACACGACTTCGTGTTTTTCACTTATCAGTTATCTTATAAACATTTAGGTTAACGAAATTTTCAAATTTAAATTCCCTTTCAAACTTACAACTATCAAATCATTCAATAGACAAACAGCTGAATATCTCTTTTCTTTAGATCTACAGCGGTTTATATATATATATATATATATATATATATATATATATATATATATGAATAAAAAATGACAATAGGAAAACTGAGATTGCTGGACTTTATCAAAGCAAAATACGTATTTTCGTATTTTGCTTTAATAAAGTCCACATTGGACGAAACGCGTCAGCAATTACCAGTTTTCCTATTATCATTTTTATCCATAAATATTGTCTTTCTACTGGTTAAATCGGAGAATTTTTCATATATATATATATATATATATATATATATATATATATATATATATATATATATATATATAATTATTTATTTAAAAATATGATTCCAAATCGCTACATAAGAGGTCTCATATATATATATATATATATATATATATATATATATATAATACAGGTAATAAATCCGTTGGTATATAATCGAAGTGGATCCTAATAATATAAAATATTAAAACTGATCCACAAATAGAGCTCAATGTATTTATTATAACAGAGCATATCATTTTTTTGTTATATTAATATAATATTAAAATAATTAATAATTTTGTTTTATAAAAGTTTTCTTTTTCGGCCTTCTTTTAGTTTCACTTGATCTGTCTTATAACCCCAATTTGAGGTTTTAAGGTCAATATCTGGGTTGAATGTGTGTAGGTTCTTTCCTTTTAAGACAGATAACTTCCGTCCTCCATTTACCACCACTCGAGCTGTCTTTTTTGTCATCTGCTATGTTATGAGTTGGCTATGTATCCATTTCTCAACTGCTGTCTTTCTCAAATATTAAATTTTAAATCTCTAGTTCCGAAACTGAATACAATCCAACATTTCAGTTGAATAAGGGTAACGCATTTGACTTTAGTTAAAATAGTCTATACTCATGAGGGAATTTTGGATTTCTCTATATATATATATATATATATATATATATATATATATATATATATATATATATATATATATATATGATCCCCTATGGAAAAATAGTCCTGTGTAAGACGTTAAACTACATCCAGCAGCAAGGCCTCTCATCAGGAGGTTTTGAGGAGCATGGAACCACCTCTTAATTACTGGTGTTCCCAGGTCCACCCTGGCCCTGGGTGGTAGCACCTGTTAGTTAACTATTTGCCCATAGCTGGGACCCTATTTTGAAAAAAAATATTACCAGCAATACAGTTTTGAAGGAAAAATATTACCAGAAGCAGATTTTTGACAAAACAAAATATTACCAGCAATAAAAAAAATGTTGTCGGCATTAAATAACCCATTGAAGTTGATATGCCGTAAAACAAAATAAAACAAACCAAACCCTATGGAAAAAGGAATCTTATTCAGTTTTGGGTGCTTCATTTTAGCCAAAATTGTATAAGGTATCTTTCACCAGAGGGGACCGTATATTGAAGTGGGTTTTTAATAAAGGGAAGTCACAATATGGACAGTTGTAAGTGTAAGAAAATTGACAAGATAGTCATCACAAAACTTCTGAGTCGACCTTCGATAATTATTGTCAACTTTATTTACTTCTCTCTATCTCTCACACAAAAGACACACACACACACACACACATATATATACATGGGAAAATGTATTTCAAAGTGGAAGAGTTTTACTTGTGACGCGTTTTATCACTCAGGATTTTAGCAGACTAAATTTGTTATGTTGTATGGCTACACATTCGCACGAACGGGGGGGGATTTTGACAATGCATATCTGGAAAGATTTCTTTTGATATCTTTACATTTAATGACCTAAAAAGCAGAATTCTTACTTATTTGAAACAGTAGAATTAATTGTACAGATAAAAATCCTAGATTACACATGTAGAAAATATAAACACTGCAATTGCAAAATTACTTAAATATGGCCGTCATATTTTGACAGTGCAAATCTGGTGGTTTTTCTTTTGATGTCTTTACTTTTAATGATCTAAAATGTAGAATTCTTACTTATATGAAACGGTAGAATTAATTGTACAGAAAAAATTCTTGGATTACACATGTAGAAAATATAAAAACTGCAATTGCAAAATTACTTAAATATGGCCGTCATATTTTGACAGTATAATCTGGTGGTCTTTCTTTTGATATTTTTAATGATCTAAAAAGTAGAATTCTTTCTTATATACAACAGTAGATAAAAATCTGATATTATCTATAGTAACAAAATATGACAGCAATATTTAAGAATTTTTTGTTATTGTTTTGTTCGTATATTCTAAATAAACTAGTATGTGGTAATATAATATGCAATAATATAGTTGTGTAGATACAATATAACCAATGCAACCGTAAAATTACCTAAAAGTGGTTGTCACTTTCCGTTTTTACAGTACCGGTAAAGTATTAATGTTTTTTAATGCCATATCTTTTCAGGACATCGGCTATCAGGACTCTCCACTGATTAACTTTATCGTCTGCCAATTGCCGTGACAAGATAATGGCGTAGTTTCTCGTTGCTTTCTCCGCGGTTTTAAATTCAGAACAATTTCACTAGACCGGTTGCCATAAATGGTTTGAGGGACCTGTCTAAATCTATAGCTGGCGGGGAAACATTTAGATAAAATAAATTATTGAATAGAACTGAAATAAACATGACAGTATACTATTTAAAACATAGGAAGTTTTTAAGCTATTTAACACCACTTCCTTTGTAGTACTTAGAGGAAAACCTGACGACAACAGTGGATGCCAGAAAGGAAGTTTAAAATAAAACGAATAAATAAAAACCGTTTGTTTTTTTTGTTTCTCGTCTTCGAATCATATGTCCTGGGGATAATCCTTTCGGTTAACGGCAAATGTTAAAAACTTGAATTACTCACCTGAAAAGAAATAAAAAAAATATTTTTAGAATAGAGATGTTTAAAAAGGAAATGAAGGACAGAGAAAATGGTGTACAGTGGAGGGAGAGTATAAACAAAAAATACATTTTCATTAGCAACCATTTTGTGAAGTTCACTGAGAAAAAAAAACAAACAAGAAAATGATATATTTGAATCCGTTTGATAGATTTCGGAACGCTGTAAGAGAAATATAGCTAAAACAATAAGAAAGATTGTGTTTTAAAAAAACAAAACACAGCCTCCGAGGAATTTCTGGAATATAACGCTTTTAAAACAATCGTTGTAGCTAAAGGGATAAATATGAAAATATAATGTATTCAAAGTAACAAATAAAATTAAATTCTCACCTTATCCATCCAAATTACGGATAGTTCTTTTTTAAAATTTCAGTCAAAGCAAAGCAACAAATTAGTGTTGGTTGATTTTGTTTAGCGGCATATCAAAACCTCTATGGGTTATTTAATGCCGAAATCTAAATATTTTTAACATAATTTTATAGCTTCCACTGAATATATCTTGAGCGCAGTTGTATGCCTTCAACTACAGATAAAAATGTAGTGTTGGTCATTTTGTTATAAAATCTATTGTTGGTAACTGTTACTATAAACTGTGTTGTTGGTAATTTTCAATATAAATTGTATTGTTGGTCATTTTTACTATAAATTGGTATTCTTGGTAATTTTTTATATAAAAATGTATTGCTGGTATTTTTACTATAAAAACATATTTATATTCTCATTTTTTTTCTTTTTTCTCTTTTCTTTATTTATCTTTCTTTTTTTCTCCTCTCATTTCCTTTTTTGTTTGTGAGTTCAATATTTGCCCGTAGCTGGGCTGCTACCACACGGACTAACATGTAGGGAGTTAGTAAATGTTTGAAAGAATATAGGAAAGATAAGATTAAGGTGTGACAACAATGAAAGGACAGAAATTAAGACATAAGATAAGATTAAGGTGTGACAACAATGAAATGACTGATATTTAGACATAAGATAACCACTGACATTGCATTTAACATTTTGAAGAAGAAACTTGATTGGGAAGCAAAGAAAAGAAACTGTTAGCATAGAACTTACGGTTACATCTAGCCATTCCAACTGTAAAGTGATGAAGACTTACCATCAATCTAACTACTGCGCTTAAATTCATGAAGTCTACGTTATCAAAGAGGGTAACTCCTCAGAACAATTAGCATGAAATTATTTTGAGAAAAGGCACAGGGAAACTACATTACGGCGAGGCAAATGTGACTGAAGCCGAGATGCCAGATCGGGAACAATGATATTGCAGATTCATCTTTGGATTTTTTCAAGAATCTCTAAATATATAGCCGGAGCAATAGACCATAACTGGCAGCAATATTCTATGCATAGGAGAATGGTAGACTTTTAAACATAAATTCAGTGGAGAAAAATTGTCTAGGACAACACAGAGAACAAATTTTTTTTAATATAATTTTTTTCACTTTATGTCAATAGAAAACGTTAACTCGAGACGATTAATAGGGAGCAGTTTCATTTTAAAGATGTTAAAATTAACAACACATCCCTGTTAATAGCAGAAGGTACGTCATTTTAGAGTCGTTAAAATTCACAACACATCCCTGTTAATAACAGATGGTACGTCATTTTAGAGACGTTAAAACTGACAACACAGCCCTGTTAATAACAGAAGGTACGTCATTTTAGAGACGTTAAAATTCACAACACATTCCTGTTAATAACAGATGGTACGTCATTTTAGAGACGTTAAAATTAACAACACAGCGCTGTTAATAACAGAGGGTACGTCATTTTAGAGACGTTAAAATTAACAACACAGCCCTGTTAATAACAGAAGGTACGTCATTTTAGAGACGTTAAAATTCACAACACATCCCTGTTAATAACAGATGGTACGTCATTTTAGAGACGTTAAAATTAACAACACAGCCCTGTTAATAACAGAAGGTACGTCATTTTAGAGACGTTAAAATTCACAACACAGCCCTGTTAATAACAGAAGGTACGTCATTTTAAAGACGTTAAAATTAACAACACATCACTGTTAATATTAGATGGTACGTCATTTTTTTTAGATCAGCTACCAATTAAAGTTCGTCGAACCGATTAGACTTACTATTACGACAGGAGTAAATAGTTGTGTCCTCGGCATAGATACCAAGTTGAAGGTCGTTGATGAAAATTAGGAACAGCGTCAGTCCAAAGACAGAGCCCTGGGGAACGTCTGCATTAACGTAAAATGATCTAGAAGAGTGGCCGTTCAAAACAACTCCCATTTGACAATATGATAAGAAAGATTGAATCAATTCGAAAATTCATCCATCCATAGCATAATCTCTTTATCTGTGAAGAAATCCAGTATACAAAGCTTGTCAGAGTTCTTCGAGTGAATCAAAGCAACAATCAGAATGTCACCATTCTTATCTAAAACTTTATAGACTCTTTCAGCAATAATGGTTAGTGCATCAGCAATTGACGTAGAGAAGAGAAAACGACATTGCTTATTTGAAAGAAAACCTTGCGAGGTGAGATGCTTGACCAATACAGAGTTGATGAGGGCCTCTAGAACTTTGCCAAGAAGAGGTAGTAAGTAGGGTAATAGGCCGATAGTTAGAAGGATCAGATGGCTCACCTGTGTCCTTAAAGACTGGAACTACAGAAGAGGATTTCAAACAAGCAGAAAAACAAAAAGCAGTAAGGCAGTTATTTTACAGTTAAAAGAGTACAGCAGCCAGTTCAGAAGCACATTCCTTAAGAACTATTGCTTTGAGGGGATACCATATCTGCAAAAATCCAAGGACAGAAAAATTGGTTGGTTTGGTTTGATTTGGTTTGGTTTATTTTACGGTATGTCAAGCTCAATGGGTTATTTAATGACGACAATTTTTTATTGCTGGTAATTTTTTTTTCAAAAATATATTGCTGGTAATATTTTTTTTCAAACATGTATTGCTAGTAAATATTTTTCTTCAAAAAAATATTGCTAGTAATATATTTTCCTTCAAAAATGTGTTGCTGGTAATATTCTTTCCTTCAAAAATGTATTGCTGATAACATTTTTTCGTCAAAAATGTATTGCTGGTAATATTTTTGCTTCAAAAATGTATTGCTGGTAATAATGATTTGCTGGTTAAAATTTTTTCTTCAAACTTCATTGCTGATAATAATTTTTTACAAAATTGTATTGCTGGTATTAAAACCTATTTTTACACTTTCATAGTGTTTCATGGGGCCCTAAGAGGTGCTGCAAACCCAACTCAGTTTGTACCTGGGAATACCAGCAATTAAGAAATGGTTCCACACTCCTCAAAACCTCCTGATCAGAGGCTTTGTTGTTAGATGTAGTTTATCAGAGACGTTAGGCATTTAAATGTATTTATTTGTATATTTTATATCACTTTATACTTATGCTCATTAAATATAGGGCTCAAGACCCACTCAAGCAGAGGTTTACTGAATAATATTAATTCCATTTTATGAGGTTATATAGCAGAGAAAATGGCTAATTCCATATTTGAAGAGGGTAGACTTGTAGTGATCGAGAAAACATACTTAGGAAATTATTCCTCAAAGTAGCAATTCATAGGAAGAATCTATCCAAGTAATGGAATATGAAGGAGATGAAAATGATTCATCCCTGTGTATATGACATGGTGGATCATAACTATATATATATATATATATATATATATATATATATATATATATATATATATATATATATATATATATATATATATATATATATAGGTCTGATGAATTGGATCGTGATTACGATTCCAATGTAATAAATTATAACCATGGAATATTAGTGTTTGAGTTTTTATATATATATATATATATATATATATATATATATATATATATATATATATATATGAGAACAACACAATGCATTCAAAGTATATGGGAAATTAAAAAAAAAAAGCAAGTCAGATCAAATATATCATGGAAAAAAAAGGAAAAACGAACATCAGACTACAACAATCAAACCAAAAACTGCAAACTCCGCTTGGAAGGAAAATAACTATAATTACCTTCTTAGACCAAAACAAACTACTAAATAAACGATCAGAACTCATCTCAAAATGCAGGCACGAAAACAAATTTTACTACTGAAAAAAAACTGAAAAGATTAAATAAAGATAAATAAAATAAAAATAAATAAGCAAAAACAAATAAATAAATAATAAACAAATTAACAAACCACTCCCGCCAAAATAACTGTTAGAATAGACTACCTACAATTTACCCCTGACCCTTATATATAGATAATCGAGAAAACAAAACACATGTGGCCTGATGATTGCGTTTAGCATGAAGCAGTCTGTCGCCTCTACAATTAACTGTTAACTTCAATTTTCACTTCTCTCTCTCTCTCTCTCTCTCTCTCTCTCTCTATATATATATATATATATATATATATATATATATATATATATATAGTAGACGCCTTCATATCTGAACGTCCTTATATCTTCTTTCCTTTGCAGATAATTGTTAGTAACATGACATTTCTCAACCCATAATGTTTCGCACAGAAGAAACTTCAAGTGGAAGAAAAAGGAGAAAAATATCTTTCACGTTACGTCAGAAATGAGAGATTATTGAAAAACTGGACGAAGCTCCTGAATTGGATGAATTTGCAATGGACAAACAAAGATCGCAGAATCTGAACGAAACGCTAAAACTTACGCTTGAAGATGATCCACTCAATCGTCTCACTTCGAATGACTTAAAAAAATGGATAAATAAAGACGCTAATGAATTACAAAAGAATTCAACGCTTGAATCGCTTCAAAATGTCTTGTATTGTCAAGAAATAGAGAAAGAATCAAATTCTTCCTATAATGGTGAAAATAAGAAGGAGAATGAAGAAGAAATGAGAAAAGAAATAAGAAAAAAAAACAATTAAAAAAAAACTTATTAAGATTTAAAAATTACAAATTAATGAAAAATTTCTCAGTGTTAACCTATAGAAAATGACAATATTTATAAATGTAAAAGTGGAAAACTGTAATAGTAGCCGACGCGTTTCGTCCATTGTAGACTTTCTCAAGGCAAAAACGAAATGAATTTATTAAAACAAAATAACTATAAATAACAAAACTAAATCTTTTCCATTCCACTTGCCAAGGACATTTTGTTTTTGTTATTAGAAAGTTTCTAGAACACAATGAGGAAAGCGGGTTTGGACAACTGATATAGGACATATTTAAAGCAAGAGAGAAAAAGAAAAACAACGCATAACATACATAGTGACCTATTGTTGGCGGAACAGGCTTTAGTTTAGAAGTGTAGTTATACAGGAGGATGTTGAGAATACCATGGACCGAACATGTGAACAACGCCAAAGTTTTAGAGAAAACGGAAACGGACTTTTTTACTTAACATCAGAAAGAAACAATTGAACCTTCTAGGGTACATCATGAGGAAAGAGAGCTTGGAAAATAAATACTCACAGGACAGATTGAAGACAAAGGAAAACAACGAATAACCTACTTAGCGAGCTTGCGTAAATTGATAGCAGAACAGGGATGAGGAGAGTTTTTAAAAAAATCAAAAAGGGCTCCAAAGGAGAGGAAATTGTGGAGATCCATGATTGCCTACATTCTGAAAGGACACGGCATCTAGAAGAGGAAGCAAGGCCATTTCATTTGGTAATCTAACATATTATAATCCCCTATTCTCTATATCTTTCTCCGAAAATAAAATTCTTGTTCGTAAACCTTTGTATTTGAGTGTCGTGTCAACTGAAATATTTAACAAAATATTTCATCATAATTTCGGTAGATACTGCCAAAGTATCCTGCGGACGTAGTAGAAGACATACGACGCATTTTTAGGTCAATTATGAAGAAATAAGTAATATAATTCTGGAGCCGATGTTCTTAATGAAAACGTGTATAAAACTCACAAAGTTAGGCCCTAAACATGAGACACACAGATGTCACCAAGTTCCACGTCACTCTAGCTGCTTATCTTCAAGACCCCATTCACGTCCACACACACAAATCTACCGTACTGAGAAACTGCAATCTGAGCCAAAATACGACAACACTATTCACAGTAAGAACTAAATTTTTGTATCCCCTGTTACGACTAAGAACGCACACGCGTACTTACTCTTTCACACAAACGTACATATAACAACATTTCACTGTTTCTCACATGCGTACACAAATACAATTTATATTCTATTCCAAAACTTTATTAACCAAAACGAAAAGACATTACTTTCAAATCTATAACCAACTTCTTGTATTTTTGTTATATTAAATTAAAGTTTATTTGTTGATACTGCGTTGTCTTTTTTCTACTGGATTTTGGATTATTCAAAATGGCCGAATTACGAGAAGTCCCCCCCGTCGCAAATATCTTATTTTATTGTATCGAATACCGATACTCTGAATATTAACATTTAGCAAAAACCCGAGTAGAAGGTTTCTTACATAAGTACAATCACTCGTCCAACTGTCACTGGTGTACGCTGTAAATACAAACAATGACCACTCCGCGCACGCGCACACACACATCGCGAATGGCGAATGACTTTGAGTTCAGCAAACGGAACGCCCCCAAGCGGATCTAATTTTTCTTGTGCAAGGACGATCACTCGAGTTAAGAGTTGTAATACATAGAAGACAATGTTAGCCGTCAGATTTACCCTTGTCCGTTCCTTGCTCGTGACACGATCACACAATAAATAATTGAGGTCAGAAAATCAGTTGTTATAGTTACGAACTATGTTGAAAACTGTTGATTAAATTCATGCAGTAATGAACATGAAAGAAGCCAGAGCGAAATATACAATGCGGCAGAAATACCTCTCCTTCGAGATAGCCCCCACATAATGAATTAGCTAGGTGATGTCACAATTGCCACTGATGGCTTACAATGGTGTCGGAGGTATTTCTGCCACACCCTGTATAAAAAGAAAAGTCTCCTGACTTCAACCCCATAGAAAACTTACGGAGCATGTTGCTCAACTGCTTTCTCGAGAGTCTGTATAGCCTGTATGCTCCATAGGTTTTCTATGGGGTTGAGGTCAGGAGATTGGGGCGGCCATGTCATAACACTCACCTGCTTCTCATCAAAGTATTCCTTCATCAATTTTGATTTGTGACAGGGAACATCCTGCATAAAAATGACCTTGGTGGGGTCGATTTGCACCCTTTCAGCAGAAGGGAGCAAACAAGACTCTAAAATTCTCTTGTACTGCTCGCTCCTGAGGGTCTTTTCAATAGGTTTTAAGAAACCAATTCCATGAAAAGAAAAGCATCCCTAGAACATTATACTGAACGGATGCTTGACAGTACTTACTGCTAAATTCAAAGAGCTTTCAAAGCTGCTTCTTAGGATTTTAGATCACTTATCCTTTGAATTTAGCTCAACTTTCGTTTCATAGGAGAAGAAAACATTTAGTAAAAAAAATCAGGTGAGTCACTTTTATCGAACAGCACATTTTTGCTTTATTAAAAGAAATCGAAAAAATATACAAGTGATTCTTAATGAGAAAACGCAGGATAATAAACTAGATATTTTACTCTACATGGCTTCATATTAATTCTAACGCTTTATTATAATAAATCAATTGTCCCATTACCTCCGCCGCAAACTGTTAAGAAAGATGGTTCACTATATCGATCTAGACGTTTTTTCCCGCCAGAATATATATATATATATATATATATATATATATATATATATATATATATATATATATATGACGCATATATATATATATATATATATATATATATATGACGCATTTACAAGTCTACCATTTGTTCTATTCAATATTCCTGCTACATCTGGGCTGGTGCTTCCGTTATGTACCTAGCGAAATGATTCCCAACGTGGGGCGCATACCCCACGGGTGGGGTACGGTAATATTTTGGTGGAGCATACGTAGGATGTGCACCATTCGGCTTACTGTACCAACGTGAGTTCAAATTTCATTTTGCATTATTATTTCATGATTAAAACGATTAAAGTATATTACAGAATGAACTTTCATTCAATTATTTTATACTTCTGCCTTTCAGTTCTCTGTTATATGTTTTAAAACTATATATATATATATTCAAGTATCTTTTCGTTTTTAAAATTGTTCTCTTTCATGGACGCCATTGTCTTTGGAGGTTTGTTTAGAGACCAAGTTAATGGCCTTTTAAGCTTCCTTCACGTGAATTGCAGTAAAATTTTGAATATGTAATAATTAAATATTACAGGGGGGCATCGGAATTTTAGAAATACCAAAGTGGGGAATGGCCTAAAATCGGTTGGGAGCCACTGTCCTAGGAAGTCTTAACAAAATCCCCAAAATGCATCTGCAATATTACCGGTCCTGATCTGATATCTTGGTTTCAATCACTTGATTCAGATTCGCTTTGCTTTTTCTAGAAATATTTTCCTGGTTATTGTTCTGATGAGCGTTCCCCTTTTGTAACTCGACTTCACAAATTTAAGAGCAGTACTAGATTGGCAGCGAGGTCTCATAAATTCATGGTTGAAATTTCTAGATGCAACCGTAAGTTCTATGCTAATAGTTTCTTCTCCCGCACTTCTCGATTCTGGAACTTTCTTCCGACTCACTGCTTTCCCGTCAATTACGATCAAAAAATTTAAATCATTGTCATTTGTTTTTTTATTTTCCCATTCTACTCAGTAAAGCCTTCTTGAGTCAGAAAAAAACCGTTAGAGAGAAATGAGGGCTGAAGTGTGATATAATATCAATTCCCCCATATCTCAGAGGATGCGGGAGTATTTCCTCACAGATGAAAAGGAAACTGGAGGCAACCGAAATACGGTTCTACAGAAGGATGCTGAGAATACCAAGGATGGAGCGCTTAATCAACCAGGAAAGTCTTAAGGGAAATAGAAACAAAAAGGATACTGACAGTTAGAATCAGCGACAAATGACATTTTTTTGACATAATGAGGAAGGAGAGCTTGGAAAATTTGCCATTCACAAGGCATATCGAATACAAAAGGAACAGGGAAATGCATCGGGTTACAGAGTTGGCGAGACTATATGAATGGATGGCGGAACGGGAGTGATGTTAAAAAAAACAAACTCTACTTTGAGCTACAAATCCTAGTCCTGAAATGACGCGGTACACAGAAAAAGAAACGTTTCTTCCAACATCTGCTTGGCAACTCGTCAACTTCCATCTTGTAGAGACTTATATATATATATATATATATATATATATATATATATATATATATATATATAGTATGATATATGTATTGTTAGAAAATAAGTTTTTTATGAAACTGATGTTTTCGTATATTGAATTGCCGGAGCGGAAATATCAGTGAACCGTAAAATTCATTGTCAATTAATAGTGAAGGAGACTATTTTGGGTCGGGATAAATTGGCTTCATTGCCATGGAAACAAATATGAATTGCCTTTGACTGTCTGTTTGTCTGTCTGTCTGTCTGTCTCTCTCTCTCTCTCTCTATATATATATATATATATATATATATCTGTGTGAGAGAGAGAGAGAGAGAGAGAGAGAGAGAGAGAGAGAGAGAGAGAGAGAGAGTGAGTGAGTGAGTGAGTGGCCGAGTGGTTAAAACGTTCGCTTTCTCAACATGAAACCCGGGTTCGAATCTCACCAGTGAGACATCCTGACAAATTTTTGGCTCACCACAGGTAGCTCTTTGTATCTACTCCTAAAGGACACATGGCCCAGTGCATAAAAACGTTGGTTAGGTCCAGCGACTAGACCCAAAGAGTTTAATACCAGGCCACGGCAGTGGTGAACCAAAAACTTAGAGAGTTGAATTAAAGGGAAATAACTGAGACATTCGGAAGATGCATGGCACGTGGAACTAGAACAATCTACCCCGGTGGATGAAATAAAGGGATCAGTTCGATATTCCAATCACCTGAAGTAGGCCGGGGCGTACAATGACCGAAACGTTGTGAACATGGAAATGAAGATGAGGATAACAGTCCGAATAATGCAAATAATACAATTAATCTAATTAGATTGCATAATTTTTTTAACCATTTCTCTCCAAGCAAGGCAATAAAGATATTAAAACATAAGGGGTTACTGAGTGAGAAAGAATATGAGAGAAAGAAAATTTTAAAGTTTTAAGCGTCCCCCTCCTTCATGCGCATGTGGAGTTGTATCAACGTAAACATCACACGAGGACAAAATGTGTCACATAAAACCTATTTCCACATTTCTATGTCATAGATTTCCTTAAAATTGTTCTTGATATATAAAAATTTATATTTTCTCATCAATAGATATATGGAATACATACATACATGCATATATGTGTGTGTGTGTTCCATACACATATATACATGTGTATTTGTGTGTGCAAAACAGAACTGCTAAATGATGTGACGTAATAGGCAAAGATGAAGTGTAGCTGTGACAGTTATACGATACAAATCGTTACCGTCTGTTAGTTTGATATATTTTTATTCGAGTATACCCCAAGCAAGGCACTAAAGCTACTAAGACAGAAGGGGTTACTTGGGTGTAGAATTAGAAACAAAGATTACTAAGGAGCGAATTCATCAAAAAAATGTAATTAGGAAAAAACAGTAGATAGTGACTGAAACTGCATTTAAAATTTTGAAGATTAAAGTTAAATCACTGAGACAGGAGAGAGTGCTACAAGCGAGAAGTGCGAGAGAAGAAACTGTTGGCATAGAACTTACGGCTACATCTAGCCAGCTCAACTGTAAATTGATGAGACCTTGACGCCATTCTAGTACTACGCTTAAATTCATAGAGTCTGTCTTCGATAGAAATATATACAAAATGTGGCTTAAGGCCAAAATGAGGGAAGGAGAAAAGGACGACTTTCATCCGTTTTAACTTTAAGCTTAGCTTAGCTAGCCACAAACCTTAACCCAAATATACCACAATATTCCTAACATCAAAACAACACATTCATATGTACCTTTCTTACTACACCCACCATAATACCTCATTGTCTCTATGAAAATCCTAATTACTCCCCATATGTACAATTCATTATCTTTCGGGGGCGGAAATAAAACGACAATTTAAAATCTAGTCCCAATGAGTATTTACAATATGAAAACAAAACTATTTACAAGTAACTAAATAAAATAATGCTAGTAATAAAATCCTACGCAGTCCTCGAATGTGGAAGAAACATCAGTTAACTGGACGAAATCAATGCGGGACTTTAATAATATAAAACATTCATTCATTTCAAGCATTCACTCAAACACACACTCATTCAGACACAACAACAAATACGCAAATCTCTCCTGAAATGAAATGCGCCCCGCATCCACCAGAGAACTAACATCACTGACCACCTAACAATGTAGGAGATGGGGAATTAAACTAAAGAAAAATAGGGAAAGAAATAAAAGGGGCCAATGAGCATACACACCCTAGCTAAGTTAACTGGAATGTAGAAACTAATGATAACACTAAACTAGCCTAATTTCGGGTGGGTTACCATAGCGAAGAGCTCACTCGAACAATTACCATGAAAGTATTTATAGGAAAGACACATGGAGGCAACGTTACGGCGGTCGGAAAGTGACTGAAGCCGAGCTGCCAGGTCAGGACTATTAATATCTAGGAATAATATTCTAAGCATGGACGAATGGTAGATTTATAGATATGTAGAACAGATTCTGGCGAGAAAAATTGTCTCGTCCGGCACAGTGAACCAACTCTGTTAGCAGCTGACCTAGCAATGGATTGAATACAATCTTTCCACTTCATGTCGGCCAAAAAACGTTAGACCGAGATATACCATATCTTTCGGTGGGGTTTCTGCGTGTTTGGCTGACTTTTCTTCCCAAAAGATAGATCACGTGACAAATACACGCAAATTAGCTACCATGCTAGATAGATATGAACAGACTGAGAGCTAATGACACAAATATATACAGTGAAATAAATATGGATGCTCTACGATATATCGATCAATCGGGTGATCGAAACGGGATTTATTGATTTAGCTATAAATGCCATCAAAGCAATACCATGAACGTTTTGATGAATACATTTCCTTTGATATGCGTCAGCAATGGCCACCAGTCAAAGTCAATAAACCTTCATACATACATTTGTTAAAAGTTCCCGGCATTTATTTACATACTTTCTCCCTTAGTTATGTACTTATGCGTATCTGATTTTGCATATATATATATATATATATATATATCTTTTCTGCAATTATAAAATAGATCAAGGAATTTAGAAAGATTGTCGCAAACATGTAGTGATTGCTGGTTAGTCAATAAGTGATTTCGACGAACACGTCATTTTTTAGCTAGCCTCATAAGCTAGTGGTCAGTGTCCAATTCCTAGTAGAGATCATGACTCGATGATGAATTTTAAGCTGACTTCTTTTGTCAAAGGCTTCACAAAAATATGCAGGTAATGTCATAGCGAAATCGGCAGCTTGTTGAACATTTATAGAAACCAAATAGTGCATGTGAGCACAGTTAAGTGATAAGTAACGCGTTTCAGCAACACTGCCTCAGTTGATGCAGATTTTTACGAGTTCTGCATAAAGACACTTGTTCAGCACTGACGAAAAGGTATAGGCTATGGTGGTGGCTCTGTGGAAGAATAGGGGTGGATAAGGAGTCGGATTTATTAAATCGGAGAGCCGAGTTCGAATTCCATCCGAGTTCCTTACATTCACTTCCGCACAAATACTCTTGGGAAACGTATGAATTCATCACCTCTCCCCTATTATGGGTTAAATAGCAACGGTGACTTAGCTCTTTTGCTTTGGGTAGCAACCCTTCTTGAAGAAGGAAAACTCTGAATACAAAATCAGACTGAAGAGGGATGGGTCCCGTCAGGCTATCTTGCTCCAGACACACCATTGTTATGGCTGCAGTACATGTGTTACCCCAACGACTCTAGTGGATTACAGCACTCCTGACGTGGCACGACGTGACAATATTGCTTTATTACTATACTATCGTCGTGTAGACAATACTAATGTATATTTGTAAAAATCTGTGATACACATGGGGTGAAAATGTTTATTGATATACCTTTTAATTTTTCAAAAGCGAGACAATTTTTATTAATGCCATGTCGTTCAGGATGTAGAAGAACATGGTTGTTTACAGTTTCTTTTCCCTATCTGGGAATTACCATTATATTCCGGGAAAGAGAGCGGAGTCGTTTCCTGTTGCCTTTATCACAGTTTTGCATTTGGAATATTCATTCACTTAGAGTGACTGCTATTTAACCCAAAGTTGGGGGATGAAGAACTGGATCAATTCATTTCGCAAGAGAATTTATGTGAGTTGGATTAGTTAATTTTATTTCAGTCATTGATTGGTTACTTAATGAAAAAAAAAATTAAAATTATATTTAAGTCTGCAGGTAAAGATTGGTCGGGTTTACGCTTGAGTCTATAGAAAAATATTGGTCGGGTTTATAATTGAGTTTATATGTATAAATTGAGCAGGTTTATGCTTGAGTCTATAAAAAATATTGGTTGGGTTTATACTTGAGTTTATATCTATAAATTGAGCAGGTTTATGCTTGAGTCTATAGGTATACATTGGTCGGGTTTACGCTTCAGTCTATAGAAAAATATTGGTCGGGTTTATACTTGAGTTTATATGTATAAATTGAGCAGGTTTATGCTTGAGTCTACCGGTATACATTGGTCGGGTTTACGCTTATTTCTATAGAAAAATATTGATTGGGTTTATACTTGAGTTTATATGTATAAATTGAGCAGTTTTATACTTCAGTCTATAGGTATACACTGGTCGGGTTTATCCTTGAGTTTATAGATAAATATTTGTCGTGTTTATGCTTGAGTCTATAGGTATACATTGGTCGGGTTTACGCTTGAGTCTATAGAAAAATATTGGTCGGGTTTATAATTGAGTTTATATGTATAAATTGAGCAGGTTTATGCTTGAGTCTATAGGAATACATTGGTCGGGTTTACGCTTCAGTCTATAGAAAAATATTGGTCGGGTTTATACTTGAGTTTATATGTATAAATTGAGCAGGTTTATGCTTGAGTCTATAAAAAATATTGGTTGGGTTTATACTTGAGTTTATATCTATAAATTGAGCAGGTTTATGCTTGAGTCTATAGGTATACATTGGTCGGGTTTACGCTTCAGTCTATAGAAAAATATTGGCCGGGTTTATACTTGAGTTTATATGTATAAATTGAGCAGGTTTATGCTTGAGTCTATAGGCATACATTGGTCGGGTTTATGCTTCAGTCTATAGAAAAATATTGGTCGGATTTATACTTGAGTTTATATGTATAAATTTAGCAGTTTTATGCTTGAGTCTACCGGTATACATTGGTCGGGTTTACGCTTATATATAGAAATATATTGATTGGGTTTATACTTGAGTTTATATGTATAAATTGAGCAGTTTTATACTTCAGTCTATAGGTATACACTGGTCGGGTTTATCCTTGAGTTTATAGATAAATATTTGTCGTGTTTATGCTTGAGTCTATAGGTATACATTGGTCGGGTTTACGCTTGAGTCTATAGAAAAATATTGGTCGGGTTTATCCTTGAGTTTATATGTATAAATTGAGCAGGTTTATGCTTGAGTCTATAGGTATACATTGGTCGGGTTTATGCTTGAGTTTATAGATAAATAGATAAATATTTGTCGTGTTTATGCTTGAGTCTATAGGTATAAATTGGTTGGGTTTATGCTTGAGTCTATAAAAAATATTGGTTGGGTTTATACTTGAGTTTATATCTATAAATTGAGCAGTTTTATGCTTGAGTCTATAGATATACATTGGTCGGGTTTACGCTTGAGTCTATAAAAAAATATTGGTCGGGTTTATACTTGAGTTTATATGTATAAATTGGGCAGTTTTATGCTTGAGTCTATAGGTATACATTGGTCGGGTTTATGCTTGAATCTATAGAAAAAAATATTGGTCGGCTTTATACTTGAGTGTATATGTATAAATTGAGCAGTTTTATGCTTGTGTCTATAGGTAAACATTATACATTGCTTGAGTCTATAGAAAAATATTACGGTTTATACTTGAGTATATATGTATAAATTGAGCAGTTTTAGAAAAAGGTATACATTGGTCGGGGTTTATAGAAAATATTTTGGGTTTATATTGTATAAATTGAGCAGTTTTATACTTCAGTCTATAGGTATACATTGGTCGGGTTTATGCTTAAGTTTATAGATAAATACTTGTCGTGTTTATGCTTGAGTCTATAGGTAAACACTGAGTTTCTTCTTGAGTCTATATGCATACAATGATTTGGTTTATATATATATATATATATATATATATATATATATATATATATATATATAAAATAAAAGGCTCAAACTCTAATATTCCATGCTTATAAATATTACATTGGAATCGTAAACACGATCCAATTCATCAGACCTATAAATACAAAAAGAAATCGGAAAATATAACTCCGGGTATAAAAAGCAAAATTTTAGTCAAATGGCTAAAATTTTGCCTTCTATATATTTAATAAATTATAACCATGGAATATTAGTATTTGAGCCTTTTATATTATATTATTACTCTATTAAGATTTTAGAGATGCTTAGGTGGGTCATGGCTAAAAATGGTTGGGAATCACTGACCTATAGATAAAGTTTATTCAAGTTTATACCTGAGTCTATATAGTCCCAGGTTCATACTTGAGTCAATATATCGGTCGGGTTTATAATTAAATTTTTACGCATCCATCCAATGTTTCCCTCAAATGTTATCAGCTCTTTTCAAAGGTGACAGTCGACGTATTCTCTTCCTCGCAGAGAGGGCAGCATTTATACGAAAACAACTTTGACGAAATCAAAATTTGAAATGGCATCGTCGATACTACTACTCGTTCCGACAAGTGTTAAGATATTCACACGTCTTAAATATAACATTTTAAATAAAAATGGAGGAAATCCTTTCGTTTTGAGTTGAATTTCCTCTTTGTAAAGCTCTGTTATTTCTCTACGACATTTTTGTCTCGGACACTGTCTGTACTCGTGTATTAGTCGAGTTTTCAGAGCAGTTATTTCGGCGGAAACTCAGGATAGGCTTGGAGCAATGTCATTATTTCGTTAGGTAAAAATCGACATTCTTTTCGAGAAGGGTGTAGTGGATATAAGAAGGTTGAATGAATATTTAAGATTGTGCTGCAAATAAATTATGCAATATCCACAAACATAAATTATAAGAAATGGCCAAATGGTAACGATATTCAATCACGGAAAAAATACATGTTTGAAATAACAGATTAAATTTTATATACACAATTTGCAATTTCTTTGTTTGTAATGATGTGTGCAAAGATATATTTTAGAGAAAACGTTCTTTGCTGTTTCAAAAATGTTCAATGTCTAAAAAGTTGTCTGCCTTTCATTGAAAAGGTTGAATTTAACTTAGACAAAAGATTTTTCTATGAAAAATATCAAGTGAAAAAGTTTGTTGTGCAAATTTTTCTAATCTCTCATGAAGAAAATTTGTTTGGTTGGCTGCAATTTGACACATAATTCCCGTGTGTATCTTTCGCGTGTGTGAGTCTCAAATGCGACGAAAATTCTTGTGTTGTTTCTATTTATAGTTTTTTAACAACGAAATCGGCTCCACCGGCTTGGTAGTTTGTTGCGAATTTTTCTGAAAAATGTGTGGGCGAATGTTGTATTTTTATATTTTTTAGCCAGTAGGATTTCTTGAAACATTTAAGTTAGGCATGAATTTGAGAAAGATTTTTTTTATGTGGGTTGAGCCTATTTTTGTACAAATTTAGACTGTTTTGTTATGGAAATTTCTCGAAGCTTATTTTATTTAACAACCAATGAAATTCAAGAAAATATTTGAAAATTGAAATGAGGGTTACTAAAAGGGTAAGGTCAACTTTTAACGTGAAACATGAAAAATATCCTCGAGTAGCGACGAGTCAACGATATAGACGTAAAATATGTATCAATTACTAATGGAAAAAAACGAGCATTGCTTGAGGCATTTGAAGCTCATCCACCTGTATTTATTGTACAATATTTCTTCAGTCGACATATTTGCAATGTGTAAATTGTTGCCATTTTATATTTTTAATTTCGCGCATGCGCGTTCTTTGTTTTTTGTCGACTGCACAATATAGTAGGGTCAGTTTGGCACCGTCCGCGAGAAAAAGAACACCATGATGCAATTCATTCCGCCTGAAATTTGGAAACGGCATGCTGTACTGACTGGCATTCTCACCGGAAGCTCCTATACGAATATTTCAGAGTGTTTGGGTCACAATTTGAGGACAGTGCTGAGGATGCGAAAAGAGTTGGATGAGTCTAATGGTTATTACGAAGGTGTTTGGCATGATCACTAATGATGGCGACATCAAGTGCCTTGAGGTTGTAGTGCTACTCTGTGTCACAGAGGGTGGCTGCTTGTCACCATCCCACACAAGCAGGAGAACCCAGTCATGGTTGTTAGACAATTTCTGCGACTACATCTAGCCACCTAACTCTCCAGACAGCAACTCCCTTGATTATTATGTGTTGGGCGCATTTGAGCCAGAGATCAACAAAACTCCTTGGATCATGACAGCATTCACCAACTTAAGCAAGGAGACCAACCAGAAGTGTTGCAGTAGATTTCGAAGTCGTCTGGAGGTCGTGGTTGAAGCCTAAGGCGATTTTATTGAATAAATTTACTGGTTAGTATTTCAAAATATTTTTGTGTAATTTTGTTACATATATCTGTTAAAATGAAATGTCAGTGTTATTTTCATTTTTGCACCATTTATATATTTATTCATCGCACCCTGTACTTGAGAGGCTATATGTACTTCAGTCGAATGTTTGCTTAAAATAGGCAAAGACTTAAGAGATATTCCTTTTGAATAATGTTCACTAAAAAATAAATCACGACTCAGCTCAGTGAGAGTTGTCAGGAGAGATGAACTCAACGAAACATTTAACTTTCAGCAGTGACTCGATAAAAGATGACGCTAGATTCCTAGATATCACGTGATATGAAAACATCAACGCTTAAAAAAGAAAATTAAAACAATTTTCAAGATGCTTATCTGAAACGAAACAAAACTGAAAACGTAACGACACAATTATAATTCTACAAGGCAGTACCAACTTCCATAAATTTTCCACGACCGATAAGCACTAGGCAACACCTTTCATTAAACAACAGACATTCCTTCTGTATTGAATTATCGAACCTTGTACGGATCAACAAATTTTGCCAATAATTTGTGAACTTCACTGACACATTACACTTTCTATGAAGGAAGTTTATAACTTCACAGCAAGTTCCCATTTTTATGGGCATTTTTGACTAGTTTAATTAGATAATCAAGAGAACATTTTGAGAAAACTCCAGAACCTACCGTGTTTTTCGCAGAGATTATTGTAAATAAACAATTTCTTTCTTTTTCAATTTCTCTTCGAGTAAGTGTCCCTTTTTTAAAGCAATGTTAAATGATTTTTTGTATGTGAGAAAATCCCCATGTTTTCCAAGCGATATTTTGTCTTTTGAATGATTTTCTATAAAAATAAAAATTTGCATTAACATTTGATCCTAATTGACTACAATTTAAAAAAAAGGTTTGAAAGACATGAGAAGAATTTCCATAACAGAAAAAGAAAGAAATATGCAGGATACACGAGAAAAAAAGAAGAGGATAAGAAATCAATAAAAGGTTTGGTTTGGTTTATTTTGTTTTACGGCATATCAACATCTCAATGGGTTATTTAATGCCGACAACATTTTTAGGATAGATTCATATGAATAGAGTATGTATTCTTTGGTTTAGATTGGTTTGGTTTATTTTGTTTTACGGCATATCAACATCTCAATGGGTTATTTAATGCCGACAACATTTTTAGGATAGATTCATATGAATAGAATATGTATTCTTTGGTTTAGATTGGTTTGGTTTATTTTGTTTAACGGCATATCAACCTCAATGGGTTATTTAATGACGACAACATTTTTAGGATAGATTTGTATGAATAGAATATGTATTCTTTGGTTTAGATTGGTTTGGTTTATTTTGTTTAACGGCATATCAACCTCAATGGGTTATTTAATGACGACAAATATTTTTAGGATAGATTTGTATGAATAGAATATGTATTCTTTGGTTTAGATTGGTTTGCTTTATTTTGTTTAACGGCATATCAACCTCAATGGGTTATTTAATGACGACAACATTTTTAGGATAGATTTGTATGAATAGAATATGTATTCTTTGGTTTAGATTGGTTTGGTTTATTTTGTTTAACGGCATATCAACCGCAATGGGTTTTTTAATGCCGACAACATTTTTAGGATAGATTCGTATGAATAGAATATGTATTCTTTGGTTTAGATTGGTTTGGTTTAATTTGTTTTACGGCATATCAACCGCAATGGGTTATTTAATGCCGACAACATTTTTAGGATAGATTCGTATGAATAGAATATGTATTCTTTGGTTTAGATTGGTTTGTTTTATTTTGTTTAACGGCATATCAACCGCAATGGGTTTTTTAATGCCGACAACATTTTTAGGATAGATTTGTATGAATAGAATATGTATTCTTTGGTTTAGATTGGTTTGGTTTATTTTGTTTAACGGCATATCAACCTCAATGGGTTATTTAATGACGACAACATTTTTTGGATAGATTTGTATGAATAGAATATGTATTCTTTGGTTTAGATTGGTTTGGTTTATTTTGTTTAACGGCATATCAACCTCAATGGGTTATTTAATGACAACATTTTTAGGATAGATTTGTATGAATAGAATATGTATTCTTTGGTTTAGATTGGTTTGGTTTATTTTGTTTAACGGCATATCAACCTCAATGGGTTAATTAATGACGACAACATTTTTAGGATAGATTTGTATGAATAGAATATGTATTCTTTGGTTTAGATTGGTTTGGTTTATTTTGTTTAACGGCATATCAACCGCAATGGGTTTTTTAATGCCGACAACATTTTTAGGATAGATTCGTATGAATAGAATATGTATTCTTTGGTTTAGATTGGTTTGGTTTAATTTGTTTAACGGCATATCAACCGCAATGGGTTATTTAATGCCGACAACATTTTTAGGATAGATTCGTATGAATAGAATATGTATTCTTTGGTTTAGATTGGTTTGTTTTATTTTGTTTAACGGCATATCAACCGCAATGGGTTTTTTAATGCCGACAACATTTTTAGGATAGATTTGTATGAATAGAATATGTATTCTTTGGTTTAGATTGGTTTGGTTTATTTTGTTTAACGGCATATCAACCGCAATGGGTTATTTAATGCCGACAACATTTTTAGGATAGATTCATATGAATAGACTATGTATTCTTTGGTTTAGATTGGTTTGGTTTATTTTGTTTAACGGCATATCAACCGCAATGGGTTATTTAATGCCGACAACATTTTTAGGATAGATTCGTATGAATAGACTATGTATTCTTTGGTTTAGATTGGTTTGGTTTATTTTGTTTAACGGCATATCAACCGCAATGGGTTATTTAATGCCGACAACATTTTTAGGATAGATTCGTATGAATAGAATATGTATTCTTTGGTTTAGATTGGTTTGGTTTATTTTGTTTTACGGCATATCAACCTCAAAGGGGTTATTTAATGCCGACAACATTTTTAGGATAGATTCGTATGAATAGACTATGTATTCTTTGGTTTAGATTGGTTTGGTTTATTTAGTTTTACGGCATATCAACCTCAATAGGTTATTTAATGCCGACAACATTTTTAGGATAGATTCGTATAAATAGACTATGTATTCTTTTGTTTAGATTGGTTTGGTTTATTTTGTTTAACGGCATATCAACCTCAATGGGTTATTTAATGCCGACAACATTTTTAGGATAGATTCATATGAATAGAGTATGTATTCTTTGGTTTAGATTGGTTTGGTTTATTTAGTTTTACGGCATATCAACCTCAATGGGTTATTTAATTCTGACAACATTTTTAGGATAGATTCGTATGAATAGAATCTGTATTTTTTGCTTTAGATTGGTTTGGTTTATTTAGTTTTACAGCATATCAACCTCAATGGGCTATTTAATGCCAACAAAATGTTTTATTGCTGGTAATATTTTGTTTTGTAAAAAAACGGTTTCAGGCAATATTTTCCTTCAAAATTGTATTGCTGGCAATAAATTTTTTCAAAAAGTATTGCTAGTAATAGTTAACTATTTGCCTATAGGTGGGCCCCTAACAGGTGCTACCACACCGGATCAGGGTGAACCTGGGAACACCAGCAATTAAGAGGTGGTTCCACGCTCCTCGAAACCTTCTGATCAGAGGCCTTGCTGCTGGACGTAGTTTATCCTCTTACCCAGGACAATCAATAAAAGGAAAAAGAAAAAAGAAAGAGAAATAGAAAGAGTTAAGAAAAGAAAGCATAAAAAAATCATCCCTTCTCCGAAGAAAAGGAAGAGGAAATGAAAGGGAATAATATAGCAAAAATAACTAATACAAAGTAAAGGAAAAGAAAAGGAAAAAAAGAAAGTAGAAAAGAGGAGAAGAGAAATTTGTTGATAACAATGCAAATATGGACAGATGAATGGTGACATTCGGACCTCTAATTTATGGTCATAATGCTAAGGTTCTAACCACTGAACCATATGTCAATATCGATATATGAATGGTGTTATTCGAAACTCGATCTCATGCTCACAATGCTAATTTTCTAACAGCTCAACCATATGTCAATATTTAGTAATGAATATATTCACATTATGAATTTTCCACCAAAAGGCAATATTTGATCATTACAAAGACATTAACTACCAAATACCTTTATGCATGTGTGTAGGTTAAGTTTTTAAGACTAAACGTTAAGCAGCCAGTCGATATATCATGCCAATTTATGCCATTGGCTTATAAAATGGAGTCGAAATAGGTCTGGTAAATAGGTCAGACTGAGATAATAGCTAGATAGATAAATAGATAGATAGATAAAAGTGAGATAGATAAAGAAATAGGGATATATATATATATATATATATATATATATATATATATATATATATATATATGAAAAGACGGAGATTGATAGATAAAAGGGGCTGAGGTAGACATATATATATATATATATATATATATATATATATATATATATATTTAAGTTACGAAGAACTTGGTAAACCGAATGGGTAATTCCAAGGAGGATGAAATCCTGAGAGCTCAATGTGAATGCAGAGCTAATAGTTAATGAAAAACAGACCACTTTAAGGTACCATTACAATAATTTATTTCACCAAAATCCTTTTTAAAGGACTCCGGATCATCAGGTAACACTTCCAACAACGAAATGAAAGGAAAAATGGGATTAGAAATTGATGGGTAGTGTAATTTTTGTAATTTAATAGGTGGGGTGAGAGTTGTAGTTAAAGAGACAAGGTAGAGTATAGGGAGGGGTTAATTTCATATCTCTCTTAAGCATGCTTTATATTGGGGTAGGAGAGTGACCGAACCTTGATCTATTTAGATGGTTAAATGAACGGAAATGATATATAGGAATGGGAGGGGAGTGGGGAGAAAAGAAAAGGAAAAATGGAAAAGAGAGAGGAGACAGACGACAGTAATACAGATATATCTAAATGAGTGTTACGGCAAAGAGAGAGGGGGAGAGGGAAGTGAATCGAAAGAGGCTGTAAATTTGTTTTAACAAAATTATGTAAAAGATAGATTTCAATGCTTGATAGAAATTTAGATGTCTAAAAAATGATAAATGTTATCAATTTAAACATTTAATTTTTTAAGTAAATAGTTTAGGGACTTAATATAAGCTAACTACTATTTTTATTAGCACATTTATCGAGAACATATTAAAGAAATATTTAAAATTATAATAGTTTATTTACCCGACCAATTGTACTTCCATAATATTGTAAAAAAATTTCGGTAACAATAACATCTATATTAGTTTTACTTTAAATCTAATTTATGAATGTTATTTTTTCTTTATTATTATATGGGTAAACTTAATTAAGGTTTCATTATTTAATAATATTTGAGGGTAATATTAAAGATTTTGTTTTCTTCTTATATGTATCTCACAAACATATTCATGCAAATCCATATATACATACGTTTATTTACATGTGCAAATACACACATAGACACACGTACAACAATATACACAAATGTTCATCTATCTTCATACATAAATTATATATACATACATTTCTCAATCATTACCTATATTTTAACATTTGAAATTTATTTATTTAGATTTTTTATATATATATATATATATATATATATATATATATAGAAAAAGTTTAAATTTAAAATTATAATGTTTTATTTTATGAAAGTATTTATTTATTTATATACTTTCATAAAATAAAACATTATAATTTTTCATTTGAAACTTTTTTCTATATATACATATTAAGAAAGTATACGTGGCTTCTCATTATATATATATATATATATATATATATATATATATATATATATATATATATATATAGTTTATGCAAAACTAGGTAATCCGTATGGGTAGACCCAAGGAGGATGATATCCGGAGAGCTCAATGTAAATTCAGAGCAAATATGTTTGAATAAAAAACAGACCACTTTAAGGTTCCATGTAATAAATTATTTCACCACAGCCCTTTTAAAAGGGCTCTGGTTCATCAGACTTTACTTCCAAAGGTTGAAATGAAAAATGAAAAGAAATTTACACATGTTTTACCGGGCCGTATTAAGCATATGTAAATTAACGAAGTGAGGAAGTGAGGGGGAGAGAGGGCGAAGTGAGGAAGAGAGGGGGGAGAGAAGACATGAGTGAGTTAGATGTACCATTTCAATTCTTTATCCCTAACCCCACTTGGTGTGGGCCAGACAAACGCTTCACTTGTTATTTCGCATTCCTTTAAAGGGTATATTTGGGGGTTAAAGTTTGATATAAATCTAAATGTCTATTAGAAAGTACATTGAAAGAATGCGAAATAACAGCATCCAAGAAATTGAGTGAAACCTTCTCTCATCAGGGTTGTTTTATTGTATCCTCTTCCTTTTATGTCGGTTTTCCTCTTCACCACTTACCCATCCATATCTAAAGATAACATAAGTTAAGTGAAGCGTTTGTCTGGCCCACACCAAGTAGGGTTAGGGATAAAGAATTGAAATGGTACATCTAACTCACTCATGTCTTCTCTCCCCACTCACTTCCTCACTTCGTTAATTTACATATGCTTAATACGGCCCGTGAAAAATGTGTAAATTTCTTTTCACTTTTAATTTCAACCTTTGGAAGTAAAGTCTGATGATCCAGAGCCCTTTAAAAGGGCTGTGGTGAAATAATTTATTATACGGAACCGTAAAGTGGCCTGTTTTTTATTCAAATATATATATATATATATATATACATATATATATATATATATATATATATATAGAGAGAGAGAGAGGGAGATAGATAGATAGATAGATATGAAGAGACTTAAACTTACATAAAAGTGACTGAGATAGATAGATAGATAGATAGATAGATAGATAGATAGATAAAAGTGACTGAGATAGGTAGATATATATGTACAGAGTAAGATAGATAGATAGGTAAGTGGAAATAGACTGAGATATATTAAGAGGTACAAAGAAAGAAAAAGAATATATATATATATATATATATATATATATATATATATATATATATATATAGAATAGATAGATAGAGAGATACATAGGTGTAAATAGATTGAGACATATATTAAGAGATACAAAGAAAGAAATAGACTGATATATATATATATATATATATATATATATAGCTAGATATATAGATGTGTATAGATAAACAAACATATATTGACAGCCTTAGATAAACAGACAGCAACTGCCTCAGATAGGTAGATAAATCCTCTCTCAGTCAGACATCTAATATACTTAATGTTAATCTTAGATGGAAAGGCAACAATTCCAATGTCAGACATTACAAGAATGAAGTTTCCTATTGATAGATGTCAACGGAGGGTCTTGGACAGAATAAATATTTATGTTTAAGACATCAGTGACATTGCTGGTGTTGTGGGGGATATCAGTTGCAAATTGGCCAGGTTTTCTTAAAACTAGTAGACAATATCAAAACAAAGACATTGTTGATTTTGTTAAAAGACAAGCCAATTCTAATTGGAATCAAATGTCTCTAGAGTTTAATACCCATCGATCTTACACTTTTTTTCTTTTTACAGAAACACATTGTCTCTTCTCTCAAAATATTCATACAGGCAATCCTAAGCATATATAATTCAATATTAAATAAAAAAAAATGTATGGGCGTGTAGAAGAGATGGTGTTTGAAGTTACAAAGTTTATCATTTGCAATACTGCATTGTTATATTATATTTGACTTGGCCGTGCTTGCCCGTCTTAAGAAAAATAGGTAACTGCTGGAAATAAAAATGGCGATTTCTCATGGGCGCCGCCATGTTGTTTTTGATCAGATACAGCCTAAGCTGAAAGGTCGCCAAGCATACAATTTAGTAAGAAAAAATCATAAAACATAACGTATTATCCTCCAATATATATATAGGCTGATTTGCTAATAACACTGAGAGTTTAAAACTTTCATTGTTGCATTTTTCTTGCATTTTGACCTGTGGTGTCTCGTTAGGAGAAAAATACGAAATTGCTATTCATTTGAAATAAACGACAATAAAAATGCTGGCGGCGTTTCTTATGCGTACCGCCATTTTGTTTCCGATGCGATACTCTGTCGTACAGACAAAACTAAACGACACCTCGCCACCACAGAATATAATAAAAATTAGTCACAAAAAGAATCTTAACGTGCACTACTATACGTCTAGGCTGATTTAGAATTAGTACTAAACACTTTTGCTTTTTAATTAGTTCAGAATAGTCAACTTTTAACAACAGAAATAGTAGTAAAAAATAAATGTTCTCATATAATTGATAAGTGTATACTTTTACTCTTTTCTTATTTATTTATTGAATTCTATTATTATCATTTAATATATATATATATGTATGTGTGTGTGTGGGGGGGGAGGCACGGTGGGGTAATGGATAGTGGCTTGGATTGAGGAATCAGAGAGCCGAGTTCGAATCCCAGTGCTAATACTCTTTGGAAAGGTGTGACTCCTCTTATGGGTAAATTCAAAACCTGCGGAGGGTCGTTTGGGGACCTTGTAGCCCGTAGTGCACCAGGTCACTTTATTCAGCCCTTCAAAAAGTGTGGATGGTCCTGCATGAAATCTTCATCACAATAATCAAATCTCATGTGTTGTTGTCGGGCTGTTGGTTTCCTAGGAACTGATCTGCTTGACCCTCATACGTCGAGTATATATAATAATAATAATGATATTTCTTAAAATGATACATTTGATGCCTAACTGCTCATTCCAATATCCAGTGTAAAATATGTGGAACTCGGTTTCGGAATTGTAGAAAAAGGCAATAGGTTTAAGTTATATTATCATTATCATCATCAAAAACGTTTCGATATGAGGTCATGAATTAACATGTTCTCTCATCTTCAGAGACATTGTATACTGATTCGACAATATTTTTCGAGTTTTCTCTGTTCTCCGCGAGTTAGCGGATATGTTGCAGATCTTCCTTGATTGTAAACTTCTCCAAAAGAAAAAAAACGGGGATATTTCCGCCTTGCTCTTTGAATGTCTCCGTTTAGCGTTGTGACTATGGTGTTTCTTGGATGACCTCTGAACATTTTGAAGTCAGTCTTTTCAAAGTAAAACTATATGGCTTTGTTAGCTGGGCATTCTAAATCCATTTCCTTGTTGACATTCGTATGTTTTTCCTTGAACAGTGAGCTGTATTATAGACACACTGTCTGATACTTTCCAACATCGATGTACACTATTCCTCCATTTCCTGTTGACAACAAATCCGTTTGCATCCCCTCTCTCTAAACATATCAGCTGGTGCTTGTTTTGCTGATGCTACCTGTTCAAACCAGGTTCAATTTTTAATTTTCCGAATATTACCTTTATCAGTATGCAACGTCTTAAATAAATAGTTACTGTGTAGTAATAGCTGAAGCAGCCATTACCTATTCCACCATAATTATATTAATGAAACACAAAAAGAACCCATTTTTGTGCACTTTTGTTGGCTCCAAATTTGAATTTCTGTATTCATATATATTAACCAATCAACGACGTCATATGAGACGCGCGTCATTCTTTGAATTCGCAGACGATTAACATTTGATGTTTTCTACGAAATTTTGGAAGCTCACTTCAGAATATGATGAACAATATTTTCCCCCATTAAAATGGATATTTCAAAATTGGAAAAATATTTATTAACCAATAAACTTGAGATTAATAAATCTAATTTTTTTCTGGAGCCGATGTTTTGCTATAAAAGTGAACAAGTTCGCTACTTAGTTTTTCAGTTAACTTTTGATCAGCATGGTCGTTTGTTTGTTATACAAAAACTGAAATTCTCACAATTAATTACTCGCATTTTTGTATAATTTTTCGAGTACAATATATTACGTAAAATGATTAGTGATATTGACACATAAAAACATATGGATCAAGTTATTTGTCAACAACAGATATTAGCATTAGTATTAAAACAGATAAAAGCTTATTCAGATTTCGACTGCTACAATTTATACGCATACATAAAACAACGTAAATCCGTGTCACACACATTCTCACATGTTTCTGTTTCATCTATACTAACGCAGTTGTTTCGGTTTACTGTAAAGAAGATACAGAAAATGTTTTGTGTGAAGTTGTTTCGCAAAGAATCTTTGTAATTCATTTCTTTTGAAATTGAAATAAATAAATTACAAAGATTCTCTATAATAATAAAAAATATTTAAATTTGTAGAGCCACGTTGAAGATTCGCTTATTTCTTTGATTTATTCACGCATATTCCCCACACATATCTGTGGGGATAGAGGTCTCTGGATAGCGGTAGTACCTTTGATGTCTGGTACGCTGCACCTTTCGGGTGGACGGACATCGCTGGTCCTCAACCATCTCCTAAATTTTTGATGTGATGACTCCAAGTTGTCATGCCCTGTTTTAGCTAGCGAGCAAAACTCACGTAAGTGGTTGGTGTTAACACGACACCACTGGGCAAAGGACTTCCTCGACGCAGGTCACCGGCCAAGGCGGAAGATTTTCCCCATATGAGCGACAACAGCCACGTGTTTGTGACCGATACAAGTCACCTAAATGGAGGACATCGACTGTTGTCTCACCTAGAGAAGGATGGGCTACGCTAGGTTAAAACGCCCAAGACACACCACGCAATGAGCACATTCAAGAAATCATTCGCGGCAACTCAGGCCCTGGCACACAACTTCGACAGAAGGAGGAGAATGGTGGACAGCCCAGCACGTCAGCAACTCCTTTCGGGGTTAAGGGCGAAAGAAGAAGAAGAAGAAGAAGAAGAAGAAGAAGAAGAAGAAGAAGAAGAAGAATGAAGACAATCTCCTCACACATGAAGAGAAGACTTGAAGCAACAGAAATATGGATGGACAGAAGGACACTGAGAATAACATGGACCGAACATGTAAGCAACGAGGAAGTTTACGAGAAAATGGAAACATAAAGGACACTTATACTTAACATCAAGAAAATAGAATTTAAATTTCTAGTACACAAAATGAGGAAAGGGGCTTGGAAAATTTGACACTCACAGGACAGATTGAAGGTAAAAAACAGCGCTTAACTTACAGAGTTTGAGTGAATGGATAGTGGGATAAGGCTTAAGAGAGAAAAGGAAAATTTATTAAGAGCTAGAATTGACAGGAAATTGGGGAGAGCCGTGATCGCCTACGTCCTGGTGTTGAATTGGTTTGGTTTATAATAAAACCAGCCGATATTTTTTTTTTTATTTCAGTGTATTTGGGACGCTAAAGCGACAACTTTCAAATATTGCCATCTCTAACGGGCCTTAACGAATACTCCAAAGACAAAATTTATTAAGAGCTACAAAGGACAGGAAATCGTGGAGAGCCATGATTGCTAATGCCCTGAAGTGCCACGCCACATAGAAATGAAAGGTTTTGTGAGCTACACACATATAACCACACAAGATATAACGTTTGTAACTTCAATTTTGTAAATTTCAAAAACCGTTCCGCGCGGTAGAAGTAGATACCCTTAGCACGTGACAACGAGGAAGAATAATGGACAAGTCAGTTCGTTCTGTTTTGGGTTTTGAAAAGTCCTAAGCTCGGGGCCTCTAGAAAGAAATATAAGAAAAACTGACAACACATAATTCAGAAGACGCATTTGCTTTCGAAGGATTCCACTTTGGCTACCGGCGAATTCAAACAAACTGTCTTCAATCGTCTATCCAATTTTACCGACAAGCTTACAACCAAGGATGCGCCCTGAGTATGATGATAAACTACAGCCGATAGCAAGGTCTCTAATCGGAAGATAAAAGTTTTTTAGTAGTATAGAATCACCTGCTGTTGTTTTCATGGTCCACCCTGACCTGTGGGGTCCCAGCTATGGGCAAATAGTGAACCCCCCAAACAAAAATCAATTATTCATTTTTTTTAGTGAAATAACCAACAATAAATTTTACAGCAAAATGACAATCAATGCAACACTAAAAAATATAAAAATAGAATTTTATGGTAAAATTATCTGTAATACATTTAATAAAAGATTACCAACAATATACAGGATGTCCCACATGTTTCGGATTTAAAAATTAAAATTAAAATTTTTGTTCTATTTTCAAGCGATGTTGAATAACTTCAGAAAATAATGATATACTTTTCTAAGCAAAGTAGGAAAACCATACCACGGGTTGAGAGAAATTGGGTAGACGCCGATGTATTTGAAGTGTTTAGTATTTACTTATTCCCCATGCTGAAGTTTTTTGATCGATTCAGGGTAGGTGTCATCACTGCTATCATTCTAGCTACAGGGCGAAATATCTGACGTTTCTGTGAGTGAACCGTCCTGGGTATGACGATAAACTACATCCGCGTCCTGGGTAAGACGATAAACTACGTCCAACAGTAAGGCCTCTGATAGAGGTTTTGAGGAGCGTGGAACCACCTCTTAAATACTGGTGTTCCCAGGTCCACCCTGACCCGAGGTAATAGCATCTGTTAGGGTCCCAGCTATGGGAAAATAGTTAACCCCCAAACTGAGGCAAAAAAAAAATTATGAAAGTGTAAAAATAGGTTTTAATACCAGAAATACTTTGTAAAAAATTATTACCAGCAATATATTTTTGAAAAAAAAAATTACCAGCAATACATTTTATACCCATATCCCCTATGACATTGTTAAATATTTGAGCTTACCAACTTTAACTAAATATTGCAAAACACAATCCTAAATATGAAGGTGAGTCGTTATTTTAAGAAGTAAGGGGGTACAAATAAAAAAAATTTGAAATTGACACCTTTTTCCATTCCAATGAAACAGACGTTAAACACTTCTATCTTCCCTCCTTCTTTCTTTCTTTCTTTCTTTTATTCATTCATCCATTTTCTCACTGAAACCAAATAGTGTCTTTTCCCCCACCTCTTTCCACGTGATCAAAACGGAATAGTCCATTATTTATGGGGTATTCACAGGAGATGTTAAACATTTCTATCTTACCTCCTTTCATTTTCTCACTGAAACCACGCGATCAAAACGGAATAGTCCATTATTTATGAGGCATTGGCAGGGCGTAACGGTCGTGCGGAATAACGGAGAGAGGGACAAGCACAATTATAATAGGATTCATAGTCATGCCGCTTCGTATTAAGTGTGCCCATCGTAATTGCTCTGAACATAATCTCGGCATAAAGAATTCAGTTTTTATTAAAAGAGAAAGACATTTATTAAAGCGAAAATTTATTGAAAGTGCATTCATTTCGGAACCTGCGACAGTAAATTTGCCGATTTGGCACGTTTTGGTGTAGTCCTTTGGCGTTTGGAACGGTCACTTGCGCGCCAGACTTCCCGGTGCTAGCGGGAAAAAGTTCTAAAAATAGAGATGCAAATCGAAGACTGCATGAAACCGTTTTTAGATTTGAAACCATGGATGCTGCCGAATACTTGAGGAGCCTTGCTCATAATTACCAAATAAACAAAATATAGCGACATTACAGTTTTTAGTGATTAATAGATTTCAGGATTTTACTTTTCAAACTTACTGTAGGTACCTCCACTAAAATCGTAATACCAAAGATATAAATTAATAGAAAAAAATTAAAAAAAAAGCTTTCTTGAAGCTTCCATTTTAGCTTTAATTTAAAGCTAAAGGATTGAATTTACTATTCCCAGTAAGCAAAATACTCACGAAACATAAATATACATTGGAATCGATAATTTTTTTTCTAAAATAGCTGATCAGCGGTCTTTTTTTTTTTTTAGATGTCTTTCATCCCAATGCAATTCTCTTCATTAAAAATCCTCCCAAAATATAATATACTCTTCTGAAACTTTATTTGAGGAATATTAGCTGATTTAAAGTATAATTATTCTGATTTGAAAATAACATTATTTACTTTATGTTTAAAACAACACAGAAATGTGTTTTTAAAACAAAACAGTAGCTGTGTTTTTAACAGACAGTCGCTATGTTTACATCTTTTACGAGGTGATGACAGTTTGATTGTTGTTGTACGGAAACTTTATCTGTAAAACATAATTTAAGAAAATGACGTGAGTTTTTAAAGTTCTACCTTTGAATGGTGATGAATGAATGAATGAATGAATTGACATTTTTTCCTAACGTCCAAAAATCTGGCGCCAAATATGTTAGCGCTCAATCGACCCATTCTGTAAATTTACGTTCAGGTTTATACATATCTCCGTTCCTCTTAAGGCAAAAACGATAACAATGATGAAAAAAAAACAAAAGCTAGGATAAGTTTAACATCTAGTTACATTAATCGTTGATATTTTAAACGTAAATGCTGAAAATTATATATATATATATATTGATACTTTAAATAATATATATATATATATATATATATATATATATATATATATATATTGATATTTTTAAATGAAAATGCTGAAAATGTCTGTATCGCCTTTCAGCAAAAGATCACTACTCCAATGTAGTTTAGTTTAAAGCAACGAAAATAGAAATAAATAAATAAAAAGACAAAAAAAACCTTAATGAAATAGGTTAATTAACATATAGATGCATCGGGTATTAAAATTTAAAAATTGAGCATCCCTGTATCTTTAACGTTTCAATGTAAAAATGAAACCGGCGTTTTCCATATTTCTTTACTCTAGTCACCACATTTTCTTTATTTATATAAAACTGATTGCATATTAATTCTTATTAATCAGGCGCATAGGGAACCAATTTTATATACATTCCTTCAGTTGTCAAATTTTTCAGCACCAAATCTACTGCACCTTGTTTACGTGACGTCGTAATGTGCAGTATAAAAGGTAAGGGCACAAACTCTCTATTCTCTCTCTCTCACTCTCTCTCTCATCACTCAGAGGATGCCGTAGGGACAAGACGTGTCTCGTTTCCCCTTTGCAGGACTTCTTAGAGCACCCCCCCAAAAAAAACACGTATCATATACAATACCATACTGTCACTACATTATCTTCTGTTCGAATTAAAATACTCTCAAGCGACCACAATAATCTGCCCACTACAATTTATTTCCGTTGACTTCTTCAAGAGTTGGAATTTATGTTTGTGTTTCTCCTAGACTGGTTGCCAACCAAGGATAGATAGCTCAGTTTGCCCTATTATTTTACCCATAGGTGGGGTAAGAAAACATGGATTCATGCCTTCCGATGGGCATTACAGTTTTGAATCCGGAGTTGTCTAACTAGACTGATCGACATGACATGTTGGGAAGTTTAGTTTGCCAACATAGGGGGAAGGGATGAAGAATGAATTCATATTTTTATTGTTTTGTTTTTGCGAGGGTATTGGTGAGAAAAGAGCACTGGTTTGGCCTGAATTCGAACCCGCCTAGACTATTCCAGTCTCAGATTTTTAGACATTGGTCCACCGCTCATTTCCACAATGGCCCTTCAGAGCGTAGACGATCAAGACTCTCCACAATTTCCTTTTATTTATTATCAATGAACTACCATGCATTATTGCGAAGGATGGATTACGGCCAAACTTTGAAACATCACTTATCGTACAATCACCGAAGTTAAGCAACGTCGAGCCTTGATGGGTGACCGCTTGGGAATACCAGGCTCTGTACGCTTCGATGTGCGGGTGGTGTAATGAATAACGGCTCGGAATTGTTAACCAGAGAGCCGAGTTCCAGTTTCCGTTGGGTTCGTTATATTCACTTACATGCAAATACCTTTGGGAAAGCAATGAATCCATCTCCTCTCCCCTCCAGCTATGGGTTAATTAGTAGGAATCGTATTAGCAAAATGATTAGAATCCCTAAAAAAATTTCTTACAATCTAAAAGTAATTTCTAGCTTTGAATATTATCCAAAAGCTTGATAAGCCGTAAAAAACAAATTAATCCTTGGAAAGATAATAAAATTGATTACAGTTACCTTCGCTAAATTTTGCTTCTGCTAGATAGACAAGTCTACCCTGCTATTTAACTCATACGGCGGATTTGAAATTGGGTTGCCATTTTCCGTGACTGTATTTTTTTTCAAAATCGAGTTCACCCCAAATAAGGCCATAAAGCCACTGAGGCACAAATGTTTACTGGAAGAGTTAGAAACAGAAATATTGCTAAGGAGTGAAAACAAAAGAAGTGTAAGCAGGACGACATTAGATAGCGATTCACAATGCATTTAAATTCTTGGAGGTTATAGTTGACAGGAATGCATGGAGCCGGAAGGGAATTCCACAAGCGAGAAGTGCGAGAAAATAAACTGTTAGCATAGAACTTACGGATACATCTAGCCAAATCAACTGTAAATTGGTGAGACCACGTTGTTAGTCTAGTACTGCGCTTAAATTCGAAGAGTCTAGGATCCATAACGAACAACTCATCCGAACATTTACCATGAAAATATTTATAGAAAATGCGCAGGGCAACAACCTTATGGCGGTGGTAAAGTGACTGAAGCCGAGCTGTCAGATTGACCAATAATATTGCTGATTCTTCTTTAAATTTTATTAAATATCTCAAGATAAATAGCAGGGGCACCGGACCATATGTGGCAGTAATATTCTAAGCATGAACGAATGGTAGACTAATAAATATGTAAGATAGATTGTCTCGTAGGACACAGTGAACAACTTTCTTATCAGCTAACCTAGCAATAGATTCAGCATAGTTTTTCCCCCATTTGAGTCAAGAACGTTAGTCCGAAAAGGCGCAATGATCCAGTCCCCTGGAGGTCAGAACCAGCCATTCTGATGTGGGTAGAGAAAGGTCTCTCAGATGATTAAATAGAGATCCGTTTAGTTTTGGAGACGTTAAAGTTATCATGTCATACTCTGCCCCATTTAACAACAGACTAAATGTCGTTTTGGATATCAGCTGTCATTTTCACTTTGTCATCAGCGTAGATACCAAGTTGAGAGCTGATACCATCAGGAAGGTCATTAATGAAGAATCCGTTACGAAACCCGCACACCCACAGGAAAATACCCTAATAATTTATCACGCTATTGATAACGCCCTTCTCTTTTGAGTATATGGAAAGATACTAATTTCGCTTCGGTCCATTGAAAAACACAATAGTATGATGGCCGTCAGATGCCAAAGATCGCATGTCGGCTCAGATCAAATCCTCAGCCATTCTCTGGTGCGTGTAGGGCAATAGACTGGATTAGATTCTCCATTGAATCAATTGCAATAATAGTGTGCATGTGTGTGTACATGTGCGTCTTCTATTTTCCGCATGCTTATCTTATTACGTATGTGCGTGAATACGTGTGTGAGTTGGTTCTCTGGTCGCAGCTGATGGGCTCCCACGCCCTGGATGTAAACAATGGCGCACTTCTGTAGGTTGCCTTGAGTCATGATCTCTCCCCAACTCTTCTCTCTCTCTCTCTCTCTCTCTCTCTCTCTCTCCTCTCTAACCTCTACTCCATTTTTCTCCACACACTCATTCTCACACTCATCTGTTCGATTTCTCTCTCTTTCTTTCTTGCTCCCTCCCCACTCTCTCTCTCATTTTTTTTTCGAATCTCACGTTTTTATACAGATGTAAGACAGGAAAACAGTTTCTTTCAAACGGAATAAAAACATACAACACGCATGCGCAAAATTATCCACACGTACAGACGAGTCAACATACATATTTATGAATCGACATGTCTATATAATTAAAATTTATAACTGTGTGTGTTTCAGGCAGGGTACAAGTGCACACAGAGCCAAAACAAGCGAATAACAGTTTCTGTAAAATACATACAGATAATGTAACTTGAAGAAAAACTAAAGCCGTAATTATGATGCTGATTTTAAACACTATTTCAAGCAAAAGGTTAGGAGGGAAACCCCCATCAATACTAGAAAGAGCGATAACAGTGAACTTGAGATCCCTATTTTCCCTATTCCTGGGTATGACGATAAACTACATCCGGCAGCAAGGCCTCTAAGCAGGAGATTGAAGGTTTTTGGGAGTATGAAACCACTTCTTAATTACTCTTGTTCCCAGATCCAACCTAACTCGATAACAAAAGTACGAGTAGTACATTTTTATGTAGTCAAATACACAACAATACCTATTTATAGCAAAATGAGCAACGATACGGTAGTCTCTGGCTCACTAAGATTATATATATATATATATATATATATATATATATATATATATGAAAATTTGGAGATCAGCTGATCACGCTAACTTAATAAATAATAATTAGTCTAATTTTTTTGCTCTTGTCTATTTATTACAAAAAAGATTTAAAACCGCCAATCTTATAGTTAAAAATATATTTCACAAATACTATTTAGGAATTTAAATGCCCATTAAGGAATTGTATTCCTGATCAATCAAAATTCATAAATAATTATATAGGCCACACCACAACATATTTGACAAGAAGACTCACACTACATCTTTCTGACCATAGCTCAATTAGATCTCATTTAAATAGTCATTAAGCCTACCGGACCCTATTCGTAACATACTTGTTGATAATACAAATATAATAGCATCGTCTACATGTGTAAAAGGTTAAAAATAATGAAGGCCTTATTAATAAAAACACAAAAACCAATACTCAATAATATCAACTATGAACATGGACACAATATGCTGACCGTGTTTTGAAAATGAAGCATTATACAAATACATACATATAACTATCTATTTTTAGTTTACAGTTAATATATTGCCATTGAAAAAAATATATATATATAATATATAGCCGTTGAAAATGACTAAATGTATAGCCGAAAGCGCTCGGAAAAAAAAACAACATTTGGACAGTTTTTATATAATGTATCTACTGAAAAAAATTATAAGATCATATGAGAAATTATATAAAAACTTAATCAAAGCAGCTTGTCCGTCATTTTTAATGAAGTTTGCATAAAAGAAGGATTGCTGCTTAAATATATATATATATATATATATATATATATATATATATATATATATATATATGAGGAAATTTCTAGCAAACGAGAAGTGAGACAAAAGAAAATATTAGCATAGAAATACAGCTCAACTGTAAATAAATTGATGAGATCTCGACGCCAGTCGAGCACTGCGCTTAAATTGAAAAAAGTCTCGGTACCATAGCGAAGAGTTCATCTGAACAATGACTATGGAAGTATTTATAGAAAAGACCCAAAGAGGCAAAAGTTATCCGGAAATTTTAATTATCCTGAGATATTATTTAAACCCCTGTCCTAAGAAGTCTGGATAATCGAGAATGTGCCTCATGTAAATGCACTGCTGATATTTTTTGTTTTTTTTTATTATAGCTGATCAGTGAAATCTATCAGAATGATTGAATTTACGCTCAAATCACGTTGAAACACTGTTCCTCGTCCTCTGCCCTGACCCGGAGTGGTAGCACCTTTTAGAGGCCCAACTCTGAACAAATAGTGAAATCCCCTAACAAACAAAAGGCTATGAACGTATAAAAATACATTTTTATAGTCAAGATACCAGCAATATATTTTTTGTGATGTCAACGAACACTCGTAATGCTTCTTGTAGTAGAGACTTTGTAATCGCAGGTACAACTATAGTAACGCCGTTGAACAATACTGGTGTCAGACGCCTTCGAATAACACTCGCGCTAGTACTTGCTCGATAATACACACTCGAATAGTAATACGTATAGTGATCTGAATAGAGAGATAGCATAGTGAATAGAGTAGAGAAGAGCGGTCCGTATAGAGGATAGACTAGAAATGTAGATCCGAATATTAATAGGGGATAGACTAGAAAATGCAATCAATTCGACGTCTCGTGACTTCCTACTTATGCGTTTCTTCTATGGTCATCTGGTCTACTTAGCTCAATAATGGGATCGCCTGTGTTTGCTCACTGGCGATCTATGTCCAAACTCAAGTTTCGGCAGCGAAACTTTATTCCTATATAACAATTTTATATAAAAAATACCAACATATTTTATCGGTAGTTGAAGCCGCTATAAATTGTTTTGTCTTTAAATAACCCGAAAAAGGTTGATAAAACGTAAAAAAAACCTACACTATTTACATTATTCGGACCTCAACTTTGTTGATATATTTATCACAACATTTCGGCCGTTGTACGCTCCGGCCTTCTTCATGTGGTTGGAATGTCGACATGAACACTTTATTTCGCTCATTGGGTATACTGCTCTAGTTCCACGTGCCATGTCTAATGGATGTCAGTGATCAGTTATTTCCTGTTAATTTCACTCTTCAAGTTCTCTACTGCCTTAACCAGGTATTGAACTCACACATTTTGGGTCCTGTCACTGGATCTAACTTACACCTTTATCCACTATGCTATGTGTCCATAAAACGTTGTAATAAATATGGCAACAAAGATGTGGACAGTAGTCCGAATAATGTGATTAGTGTACATAATACCTCATCACAGAAATATAGACAGATACTGAAGGGCCGATACGTTGTAATAAATATGGCAATAAAGATGAGGACAATATACCGAATAATGTAAATAGTGTATATAATACCTCATCTCAGAAATATAGACAGATACTGAAGGGCCGAAACGTTGTAATAAATATGGCAACAAAGATGAGGATAATAGTCCAAATAATGTAAATAGTGTACATAATACCTCATCTCAGAAATATAGACAAATACTGAAAGGCCGAAACGTTGTAATAAATATGGCGACCAAGATGAGGACAATAGTCCGAATATTGTAAATAGTTCACATAATACCTCATCTCAAAGATATAGACAGATACTGAAAGGCCGAAACGTTGTAATAAATATGGCAACAAAGATGAGGACAATAGTCCGAATAATGTAAATAGTGTACATAATACATCATCTCAGAAATATAGACAGATACTGAAGGGCCGAAACGTTGTCATAAATATGGCAACAAAGATGAGGACAATAGTCCGAATAATGTAAATAGTATATATAATACCTCATCTCAGAAATATAGACAGATACTGAAGGGCCGAAACGTTGTAATAAATATGGCAACAAACATGAGGACAATAGTCCGAATAATGTAAATAGTGTACATAATATCTCATCACAGAAATATAGACAGATACTGAAGGGCCGAAACGTTGTAATAAATATGGCAACAAAGATGAGGACAATAGTCCGAATAATGTAAATAGTGTACATAATATCTCATCATAGAAATATAGACAGATACTGAAAGGCCGAAACGTTGTAATAAATATGGCGACCAAGATGAGGACAATAGTCCGAATAATGTAAATAGTGCACATAATACATCATCTCAGAAATATAGACAGATACAGAAAGGCCGAAACGTTGTAATAAATATGGCAACAAAGATCAGGACAGTAGTTCGAATAATGTAAATAGTGTACATAATACCTTATCTCAGAAATTTAGACAGTTACTGAAAGGCCGAAACGCTGCAATGAATATGGCGACCAATATGAGGACAATAGTCCGAAAAATGTTAACAGTGTACATAATACCTCATCTCAGAAATATAGACAGATACTGGAAGGCCGAAACGTTCTAAGAAATATGGCGACCAAGATGTGGACAATAGTCCGAATAATGTAAATAGTGTACATAGTACCTCATATCAGAGATATAGACAGATACTGAAAGGCCGAAACGTTGTAATAAATATGGCAACAAATATGAGGACAATAGTCCGAATAATGTAAATTGCGTTCATAATAGCTCATCTCAGAAATATAGACAGATACTGAAGGGCCGAAACGTTGTAATAAATATGGCAACAAAGATGAGGATAATAGTCCAAATAATGTAAATAGTGTACATAATACCTCATCTCAGAAATATAGACAAATACTGAAAGGCCGAAGCGTTGTAATAAATATGGCGACCAAGATGAGGACAATAGTCCAAATATTGTAAATAGTTCAGATACTACATCATCTCAGAAATATAGACAGATACAGAAAGGACGAAACTTTGTAATAAATATGGCAACAAATATGAGAACAATAGTCCGAATAATGTAAATAGTGTACATAATACCTCATCTCAGAAATATAGACAGATACTGAAAGGCTGAAACGTTGTAATAAATATGGCGACCAAGATGAGGACAATAGTCAGAATAATGTAAATAGTATACATAATACCTCATCTCAGAGATATAGACAGATACAGAAAAGCCGAAGCGTTGTAATAAATATGGCAACAAAGATGAGGACAATAGTCCGAATAATGTAAATAGTGTACATAATACCTCATCTCAGAAATATAGAAAGATACTGAAAGGCAGAAACATTGTAATAACTATTTCGACCAAGATGAGGAGAATAGTCTGAATAATGTAAAAAATGTCAGATATATAGACAGATACGTAAAAAAAATAATTAATCAATGTCAAAATTGAATTTTAGTCCTTTCTTTTTTCTTTTCTTTAGTACACTTTCTAAGATCTACTATTATATATTATCTCTCGCTGTTATCTGTAATATTATTTGCATATTTTATATCGATTGTTTTTACCAGTGTTTAGACTCTATCGAAAGATTTTTTGAACATTCGTTAAGACGAGGATTAAAAGAAATAGTTCATGATTTATTGTTTGTTTCCAATATGAAACTAAAAACTGAAAGGTTTCGGGGAAATTACGGAAACGTCCACACACGCAGAGACATTAGTGTTTATTCCATTGATCTCTTTGAAGTTGGTATGTCGAAATGATATATTTTTTAAGCATTCAACCCCAAGCAAGGCGGGAAGCCACTAGCACGCAAGGGGTTACAGAGTTGGAGCAAGAACAAAGAGGAGTGATAGAGGAAAGGATGAAGAGAAGGTTAAGGGGATAGATCAGGGCATCTGGAGATGTCGATTGACATTACATTTGAATAGTTGGAGATTATAGCTATCAGGGAAACAGGAAATGGGGAGGGAGTTCCACAGGTGAGAGGTGCGAGACATGAAACTATTGGAGTAGAAGAGACGGCTACATTTAACAGTTTCGACAGTGAAAGTGTGTGAGCGAGATACCAGCCTAGTAGAACGCTTAAATTCATGAAGTCTGGGAACCAGCTCATCGGAGCAGTTACCGTGAAAGTATTTGTAAAAATGACAGAGGGGGGCAAAGCAACGGCATGTCTGTGAGAGAGCGGCTGCAGACGAGATGCCAGATCAGGGCCAATTACATTGCATATCCATCTTTGGATTTTATCAAGGACCTTGAGACAATTAAAAGGAGCTCCAGATCATATATGGCAGCAATACTCCATGCAAGGGCGAAAGGTTGATTTGTAGATATGAAAGATCGACTCCGGCGAGAAAAATTTCCTGGTGCTGCATAGGGAGCCGAATTTTCTAGCGGTGGACGAAGCAATTGACTCAATGTATTCGTTGCATCTCAGGTCAGCGGACAATATGAGACCGAGCAGACGCAAAGACGTATATTCGGAATATATCTTCTTGGCAAACCTATGACACAAACCACAGCGAATAATGTCATATTCACTTTATATGTGAACAAGATTGGGCTTGTTTAAATTAATACCGTGTCATCATCATACATAGAGTATGCAATAGTAAGCTAAGTTTAACAAATAAAATTAAAAACATATTTCTTAATTCCCCTGAAAATTATCATCTGCTTATCATCTTAAACTCTTATTAGCATAAATACCGGAACTCTTAAGGACTGCTCAGTCAGGCAATCTCGTTAATGAAACCAGATATTTGGATAAATCAAAAGACGTTGTACCAAAGCGAAGGTCAATCCTACATGCACTCGCCACACTCCTCCCGACCACTTATCGATCAGAATATAAATCCAAGAAAAGAGAGCTTGTGGTTAATTCTTCCTACTCTATCGCCAGAAAGCGGCACAGGCTGATGCACTCCTCTAACCACCAAAGAACTAATCAGTACCGCTGCCTTCTACAAAGAATCTGTCTGTCTGCTTTTCTTTCTTTCTTTCTTTCTTTCTTTCTTTCTTTCGTAACACGAGCTACAAAGTCTGTCGCACGAAAAAGATACAATTGATATTCATAAAAGTGAAACTAAGCTTTCCAAAATCAACTTTTCGCTCAGCGTTCATTAATTTTGAATGTAAAAGCAAACATTCTGCGCCAGCCTCCACAAGTTCAAGTTGGAGTGAGATCTCAATATGGCGTAACAGACCGTTTCATCGGCTCACCAAGAATATGCTTTCCACTAATCTATAAATCAGTCTTTATTATTTGTGACTGTGTTTACAAAAACGTATATCAATAATTCCTATCAAAATTGGCTCCGAAATTCTACGAAAGGTGCTTCACGCAGGAACAAATTTCTATGACTATTGCAGTAATATCTATATTCAAACTAACGCTATTAGTATGGACTACCAATGCACACGTCGAGAACAATGTGTTTAACAAAATAACAGAACCTAAACTCTACACCTATATTTACATATTAGCAAAAAATAGCAAATAAATTGAAAACGTAAACTCCACATTTTAACAATCTGTACTACGAAGGTTGTTCAAAAAGTTCTAAGTCTCACGTAGAAGTTAGGGAAACAAGACAGTTTTTCACTATTTTTCAATATAGTTCCCCTTGACATTAAGGCACTTGGTCTAATGATGCTTAAGCATTGCAATCCCATCATAGAAGAAGGTGGCGTCATGCTCCTCCAAAAACTCCTCCACAGCACATATAATCTCATCATTATTTTCAAAATGCCGATCATGCAGGTGGGATTTGACTTTACAAAACAGGAAGAAGTCAGATGGAGCCTTGATTGGTGAGTAAGGAGGATAGGGTAGCAATTCAAAGCTACAGTTAGCTAATCCAACTTCTGCAACCTGAGCAATAAAGAACGGGCGCGTTTCCTTGGGTGTCATACCATGCATTTGCAGATACTTTAAGCCTCTGTTTTGTCCATTATTAAAGCAATATGAACGGGAGCATTATCCTAGAGCATGAGCATACCTGCGATCAGCTTCCCTCTGCATTTCGACTTGATTACTGCCTTTAGTTGTTTTAATTCTTATGCATTGGACTGTCCATTAATAGTTTCCTCCTTTTCACAGGTAGTCGATTATGATTACACCTTCAGAATCTCAATAGAACAGATTCTATCACTTGGTCGCTTGAACTTCTTCGTGGATGGAGAACCAGAGTGTTTCCCCGTTTTTTTTTTTTAATTTTTGATACAGTTTTCAATGTGGTGAACTCAGGTTTTATCTTGAGTTAATAATATGCGGTTGAAATTCTCAGGGTCAGTCTGGAAGTGAGTCACGAGTGTCCTGGAAATGTCAATTTTTTTCGGCTTCTGCTCTGGTATCAACATTTTTAGTATGCATCTTGCAGACAACTTGCTTATCCTCAAAATCTCAGTTGGACAAAATGGACAGAAGTAGAAATTATGTTTATGGACTTAGCTATCTACTGGACAATAAGACGTCTGTCATCCAAAACTATATGATGAATGGCATTAACTTGTTCATTAGTGGTTGAGGTTTTGGACGACCTGACTGTTATGATGTTAATTTGGGGTTAATAAAGACAAACGCCAAATAACATGTAACAATAAAATGGGGTTTATTCGGTTGGTAAGTTGGTACAGATATCGCCTGAGTAGTCTATAACTAACTCAGCTCAGAACTTCCGACACTGTCTTTTGACATGCCACTCTTTTAACGTCCTTGTTTGTAGACGAGTTCATCTTCAAGAGGGGTGGTAGGTTCCTACACAACACCTCCCCCTTGAGATTAATTCCGGAGGAATTAATATTTTTTTCTTTTGGGATCTGGACTTCAACGTTCCACCCTCGTTCTTTTTCTTTTGCTTGTCCTTCTTTGAACAACTGTTTCAGGCAATGGTGGAGTCGGTATATCAAATAAATCATATAATACCTCCATTGGTTCTTCCTTTTCTTCACTTAAACTTGCAAAAATGTCTTCTGGTGAAAGGCAAAGGATATGTGTGGTCTTTTAAGCAATCATTTAGACCCGTAGAAAAATCGGCACACATCCGAATTTTATTACTTTTTTTCTTAAAATATACAACAGGGCAGGCCCTCTCTGAAAATTCAATGCGTGAAATAACTCCTAAATTTTGAAGCCGTTCCAATTCCTTGTCAGTCTGTTCCAAAACACCAAATGACACATTTCTTTTTCGCTTGAAAATAGGTTTTACATTTTGTAGCACATACACTTTAGACTGTCTCTGCCCTGCTTGAATTCCGCAGCCCACTTTTTCACAGTTGCATAAAAAGGGGAGTCCTCTGCAAGTGTCTGTGCCATATCGTCATCGATTTCCTTGGGTGTCATACCTTTTCTTTTGAAGATCTCGGGACTCTGTTTTACCCATTTTTAGATTTGTCGCACATCTCTCACCTTTGTATAAACCTCACTTGCACAGGACGAAAATCTGAATTAGTTTTTCAAGTTTCATAAGAAGTGGTAGCGTGTTGCCATGACAAAAATGTCCAGATGTTGCATAATACTGTCCATTAATAGCTTTCACTTTCCCGGATAGTCTATCATGATTACGCCTTTCGAACCTATCAAAACAGTGGCCATTACCTTGCCAACAGGCGCTACACTATTTGCTTTGAATCTTTGATTCAAGCTCGAAGTGGTGAACCAAGGTTTTATCTTGAGTTACTAATTTGCGGTTGAAATTCTCAGGGTCAGCCTGGAAGCAAGTCAGAAAAATCCTTGAACTGTCAACCGTTTTCAGCATTCTTGGAATCCATCTTGCAGACGGCTTGCTTATTCCCAAGATATCAGTTAAAACAGTAAGGACCGAACCAGAACTAATGCGTATGGACTTAGCTATCTGCTGGGCAGTAAGATGTCTGTCATCTCCAACCATACGGTGAATGACATTAGCTTGTTCATCAGTGGTTGGTGTTTTTTGGGTGTTCTGACTGGGGTTCATCTTCTCTGCTGTAACCTGCCCCACTTGAATTCCGCAGCTCACTCCCTCACAGTTGCATAGGAAGGAGAATCCTCAGCAAGTGTCTGTACCATGTCCTCATGGATTTCCTTGGGGTCATACCTTTTCTTTTGCAGATACTTTATGAAATCTCACGCCTCTGTTTTGTTTATTTTTAGATTTACACCTTTGTTATGACCCTCAAATTAAAACAGTAGTCTCTCGTGGGGCCTTTCACTGCCATAATGATAGGTGCTGTTACGGCAGTATCTCTGGGAAAGTCAACCCAGGTTATTTATGCGGCATCTCCAATGGGATATCTGCCTCATTTCCTACTAGTTATCCACCAAACCAACCAAAACAAATATGAAAGCAATCAAATTGAAATCGAACAAAACTAGCAAACCCAAGCTCAAATAAAAGTAGCAACCAGGTATACCATCTCTTGCACTAAAGTAAGGGGTCTGCGTTCCAATTTTCCAGATGTGGAACCCCATCTTCTTCAGTCTAAACCCTATCTCCTGTTTCTGTCTGAAACTGGTATCTATGCCTCAATCCAATTGCAGGAGCACACAACCTTGGGCTTCGAAGTCAAGATAACAAAATACGACCACCCAACTCGACACGGTTACGGGCTCGGTGCTAATATCGAGGACGGATTTCTCTGTAGCAGATACACAAAAACTGAAAACTCTGATATACGTGTTTTCGAGTGGCACTTATCCATAGTACCATATTCGTCTTTGCCCTGTATCGTCCTCACGATGAAGGCTCGGTAATCTAGCGCGAATCGTAAGCCTCTACCTCGAGTGGCCCCGGGCCTTGTACAAAGTGAATCTTACTGTAAAAAAATCTTAATTAATTTTTCTAGTTTCTTTTAAGAAGTGGCAGTGTGTTGCCATAATAAAAATGTTCAGTTATGGCTATTCTTTCAGAGTGAAGTTTAGAACGTTTTGTCAGACTCTTGTAAAAGTCTCATACGAACTTACTGGAAATAATAAAATCTGATTCCACGAGCTTTCTGCAGATTTAAACCCTCCTTACATAAAATTCCCACTAACGAAACTCTTACCTTCTGAATTATTAAAGTGAATGCCAATAATGAGATAACATATATATATATATATATATATATATATATATATATATATATATATATATATATATATATATATAATAGTTGACCGCTGGTATTCGAGAAAAAGAAGAAGACGAGGAAAATAGAAAAGGAGAAAGATAAAGGAAAATAGAAAAGGAGAAAGAGAGAGGAGAGGGTAAGAGCAGCAGCCGATAAACGTCGAGCCATAAGTTTACATAGATTTCCAATATTATAGTGAGAATCTAGACATTAAAGGAATAAAGGAAAAGAAAGAGGAAGAGACATTAAAGGAATAAATTTTCTATCTTCATCGTCTTCTTTTATTCTTTAATTTTAAGCTCTTATCTCATTTCTTAATATTTCTAAATTGATAAGGTCCACAAGAGAATCTGTGGATCAAAATAGCGATTTTCCGAATAAGGTAGTTTTGAATTTTTAATCTATGTATTTTATATTGTCTGTTATAATAAATACATTGAGCTCTTTTTGTAGATCAGTTTTAATATTTCATATTATTGGATTCACTTGGATTATATACCTTCGGATTATTACCACTCTCTCTCTCTCTCTCTCTCTCTCTCTCTCTATATATATATATATATATATATATATATATATATATATATATATATAAAAATTTCCAAGAGGATAGAGCTCAATGCCTAGGGCAGAGCAAGAATATAATATAAAAGGCTCAAACACTAATATTCCTGGTTATAATTTATTACATTTGAATCGTAATCACGATCCAATTCATCAAACTTACAAATTCAAAAAGGAGACAAAATCAGAAAATATAACTCGGATATATATATATATATATATATATATATATATATATATATATATATATATATTATTAGCAGGATATTTGGCGTTGCCCGTGCTTGATTCAAAAATCGTACGATTCATGACTTAAAATATTTTTGCCCTCCCTTGCCTTTAAAGGAGTGCCCTTTGCCGTGCTGATGTTGCTACATGCCTTACTTCTTGCCTATATCATACTGCGAATTTTTTCTAAGCTCTATACTAAACATTAAATCCGTTACGAAAAAAGAACTAAACAAAATGAACACAAAACGATCAGCTTTAAAAAAGGACTCGTAACTGGAAAAATCGAATGAAAAAAGAATGTTAACAACAAATACTTTTTCACACCCAACCCAGTTCTGCGGAATCAGAATAAACGTTGAGTTTAAGCAAGCGAATGAGCCAAGTGGAATAAAGTGTCATGAAGATTTAAATTTTTCCCACTTGTGACGAATGCAGCTATCGATTTTTTTTTGCATGCTAGTTAACATTCGTGTCAGTCAGCTGTTGGCTCTCACACTGGCCAATAGAATCTTCCTGCCTATTCGTGGTAGCCAGCTATTGGCTCTCACTCTGGTCAGTACAAAATGGCCGCAAACTACATGAAAACTGCCGTAGAAGCATGAAAAAATCGATTATTTCCACTCTCGATGGGAGTTGGGAAATGCAAAGTCGGTCTTGGCTTTCTCTCTAACTTGGAGCATGTGCATGTAAATTTTGGTGGAAATCCGTCGAAAATTTCGGCCGTGCATTCGTTACACACACACACACACACACACACACACACACACACACACACACACACACACACACACACACATCCTGCCTTTTATAGATAGAGATATGTATATATATGTGTGTGTGTATGTGTGTGTGTGTTATTAACGCTTAAGAAAGGCCTCTGACCAGGAATTTTTAAGGAGTGTGCAACCATTTCTTACTTCTTGTTGTTGTTCCCAGGGTGGTAGCACCTGTTAGGGTTCCAGCTATAGGAAATTAGTAAACCCCCAAACTTACAAGCAATACATTTTTGGAAAAAAAAGAATTACCAAAGCACTCAAGAACGTATAATGTCGGCATTAAATAAGGTGTTGATATGCCGTTAAACAAACTATAACCTATAAACAATTTAAACGATTAGCCTTAAACAAAAGAATTGGGATAGACCAGTTTCCCATATCAACACTTTTCATAAGCCGCCAGTGACCTATACAATGTATCGTCTGATGATCGCTTCATGTGTGAAACAAATAGTCACCATGTCATACTGTTTTCTATATTCACACTATTTATAACTGCAATCGTTCTATCACTGATATTGAGCATTCTTTCGCTTACATATTACTCATTTTAAGCAATATAACTTTATATATATGTGTGTGTGTGTGTGTGTGATTTTTCTCACATATTCTTTATAAAAGCTGAAATTAACATGTAATATTAAAAAATAAAAAGACATTGTTTATAATGCAAAGGACCTATTATATGACCCTGTTCGAAATTGAGACTTATTTTTAGAAGACATTAAAATGGAGGATTTTCCCGTCTCTGAGTGGGAAATAGAAGAAAATAAAATGGCTGATGCGTAGCTATTGTCCAGAGAAATTTTGAAATGGGGAAAATGTCGAGAAACAACAACTCGAAATTGGGTCAAATTACAACTGAAATATCGATTTCTGCTTGCTTCCATTAAAATTGAATGCGAACAAAAAACAAAAGTAATAGAAAAACAAGAACAACGTAATATGGCGGCAACCGCGAAACAATAGAACGACAATTAGGGCGAAGCAAATATGGCGACTTCTTTTCTCTTTGCGATATACCAGAGAAATTGATCCGGTATCAGCGACAAATGGATATTGATAATTTACCATGAACGAAGCAAACATTTTAAAAATTTATATCTGGAATATTAGGGCCTAGTCAAATTTAATGACAGATAAAAGAATATTTTACAGTTATTATTAGCTGGTCAGTAGCTACATGAGAATGCTTTTCCTAATAACTCTATGTCATATATATATATATATATATATATATATATATATATATATATTTTGGTTGGATTGAAAGTTTATGAACCCTGGAAAACACGCTTTTGCTTTTCACAAGAATAATCAACCAAATAACTCTATCTCTGATATTGAGCCTTTCCTAATTCCATATATATATATATATATATATATATATATATATATATATATATATTTTTTTCATATATATATATATATATATATATATATATATATATATATATATATATTATAAAATGGACAAAGGTCGACAATTATTTTAAAATTTTTTTCTTTTATACGTTCTTTTATAGATACAAATGTTTATAAATGCTCTGTTTATAATAAACAGTATTAACGACATTTACCGGCTTGAATAATACGAGAAATTTTCATAGAAAATATGCGTCCTTCTAAAATATAAAAACAGTTCATTGAGGCTTCATTGAACGCGTATGTTATATGAGCCGATGCTGCCTGTAACTTGTCATTCGCAATCCAAGACAGATGCCTCGGTTTACGATCATGAAAGACCTGTGGTCGCTAAGCGCTTCCAGTAGGTATTCCGAGGAAAAGCGGTTCGAGGATGTCCTCACAATTTCAGAAAAGTAATAATCCAACTGTTTGGTGCACACTATAAAGCTGACTCGAAATTCCGACAACTCGCATCACCTTGGCACGTGCAGCCCTCGCCATGTTAACAGACTTACCAGATGCCAGATCACGATTGTCATCGTCGACATTTCCATGACGTTTAGTGTGGCGCCACCGAGCATTACCTTTCTATACTGCTATCAACGGCTTTAGGAACGTCTGTTTTGTTGATATTTTAAGACATTACTTTTACAACATTGCTATCGATAACATGCACTGAAAAGACTCAACTATAATTCTTGCTGACATATTGACCCTCTTCTGATGAAGGCAAGGACTTGGATATGAACAATCTGATATGCAAAGCTTGCGATCGATCGATCGATAGATAGATAGATAGATAGATAGATAGATAGATAGATAGGATAGACGATGAATAGATAGATGAATAGAAATAACTGAAATGATCGGGAGATAGATAGACAGAAATAGATCGAAATAGAAAGAAAGAAAGAAAGATGTAGTCTGAAAGTGATTGAAATAGACTGAAATCGAGAGACAGATACATAGACAGAAATAGATAGACGACCTAGATAGATAGATAGATAGATAGATAGATAGATATTTAGATAGATAGATAGATAGATGAATAGATAGATAGATGATAAGGCTTGATAGATCAAATATAGATCAACTAATGAATCGAAATCAAACAGAATGATAAGATAAAGAACAAATAGGAAATGTTTATCAATCTAACATGTTTCACTTTTAGTAAAGCTTCATCAGAGAATGAGACATAAAGAAAAAGAAGGAAGAAATTTTGGTATTTTTTATTTCTGTTGTCTTTTGATTTTCTATTGTCAATCATGTATCACGTGCATTCGACTCTTTCAAACCAACGTTATTATCATTTGAGGAGTTATGTATTCAAGGAGAGATGACGCGTCCATCCAATGTTTGAAGAAATTAATGGATTCCAAGCCTACCTGAAAATCCGTTACTATTGCTACCAGGCATGATAGATAGATAGATAGATAGACCAATAGATAGATAGATAGATAGATAATGGGCAAACTAAGATAGACTGAGAGACAGACACATACATATATACATACATACATAATGAATAAACTAAGATAGATAGATAGATAGATAGATAGATAGATAGATAGATAGATATAAACAAACATATATAGAGAGCCTTAGATAAACAGACAGCAGCTGCCTCAGATAGGTAGATAAATTCTCTCTCAGTCAGACATCTAATATACTTAATGTTAATCTTAGATGGAAAGGCAACAATTCCAATGTCAGACATTACAAGAATGAAGTTTCTTATTGATAGATGTCAGCGGAGGATCTTGCACAAAATAAATATTTATGTTTAAGACATCAGTGACATTGCTGATGTCGTGGAGGATATCAGTTGCAAATTGGCCAGGTTTTCTTAAAACTAGTAGACAATATCAAAACAAAGACATTGTTGATTTTGTTAAAATACAAGCCAATTCTAATTGGAATCAAATGTCTCGAGAGTTTAATACCCATCGATCTTACACTTTTTTTTTCTTTTTACAGAAACGCATTGTCTCTTCTCTAAAAATATTCATACAGGCAATCCTAAGCATATATAATTCAATATTAAATAAAAGTGAAAATATTTACTGTGCTCTAGCTATGCCTGCACATCTTGAGAAAAATAATTAGATAATTACTGGAAATAAAGACGACGATTTCTCATGGGCGCCGCCATTTTGTTTTTGAACAGATATAGGCTAAGCCAAGAGCAGACAATATAGCAGAAAAATATCACAAAACAGATCGTATTCTACTCTATGTCTAGGCTGGTATAGAAATAAAACAAACTGCTAATTAGTTCATGGCACAAACGTTAGGAGCGGACATTACACGGTGACTTAAAAAGGTATATGTGCATCGAGAGAAACAATTTACATTGGCAGAAAATTATATGAACCGTCGAAAAGCGCAAAATGCTTACAAGAATTAAAAAACCTAGTTTCCACCTATATATATATATATATATATATATATATATATATATATATATATATAATTATTTATTTAAAAATATGATTCAACTATGACATAAGAGGTCTCATGTTTCAAAAATGTTGTTTTATATATATATATATATATATATATATATATATATTAAGACAGTATTAAACAACATTTACCGGCCTGAATGACAGAGAAAGTTTCATAGAAAATATTTGTCCTCCGACAGAAAATTTCTCGGACATTCAGGCCGTTAAATGTTGTTTAGCTTAGCCGTGTGTGGGATGTGTATCGACGTTTCAGAATTTTTGCGGTCCTCTGTTGAATTCGCGCCGTTTTGGACTAAGGTCGAAAGGCAACCGGTCACTGTCAGAATTGGAAAATGCCTGATAAGCATACCACTGGTGAGTGAAATTCGGTAGACGGAATTATTTGGAAGCCGTCGATGCTAGCACAAAGTAGCAAGTCATCGTGACCGAGGGTTTGAGTGTACTGCCCTTGTTCAGACTGTTGATCACCACAGATAATGCGCTCTCTCTCACACTAAGAAGCTATAACTAGGTCGGCTCAGCATAGTTGAAGTATCAACTACGGGTGGGCTCCGTGTGTGTTGAACAAATCTGCCTGATCAGGTGTACGCAACAGGGATTGGCTAGTCATCCTAGTCGACAGGGATACGAGCGTCCAGTCATTACTTAATATGGAGTAGAAAGAGGGTAGGACCGAGAAGAGAGCCCTAAAGATCTTGAAGACTTCCCAAGATTGACTGTTAATAACGACCTGTTAGAAAGGACTTGAGGATTATTTACCGTATCCTGCTAGAATTAATAATAATGTTGAATATATTTTTATAATAAACAAAAGGGTCAAAGCATTGACGTTCGTGTTTCTGTCGTGTAATTAAAGAATGGGTTTTTGTTTTGGCAGCGGCAGTCCGTCGTCGTTTTATAACTGGATTCTGTCTGTTTCATTGCATATGTTCCGAAAGTAAAGATCATATCAAGTGTGTGGGTCAATTCCTGGCAAGTTGAGGTGCCCTGTACCCAAATTCATGCCATCAGAACTTTCTTCTACTCTGATTTTCTTTCACCTGCAACCAACTGTTGAAAACACAAAAGGCGACAGAGTATGGATGGCGGGAACAGGTTGTGGTGAAACTGGAAGCTTCTAGTCCTGAACCTGCATGTTGGTGATGGATTTATTTATCAACGCCATCATCATAAAAGAAAGCAATCATCAGCGAAGAAGAAACTAAATTCTTGGATATGAGATAAAGCCGACGATTATTTTGTCACCTTTGAACTCATAAACTTTCTAAAAATCAACATAAGAAAACGTCTTTGGAATTTGGGATACCAATCAGGAAAAATAATCAAGCTGATAAAAAGTACCTTCTCTTGTTACGAAATCGGCTCCTTTCTGTCTTAGCTGTTATTATGCTGCTAATTGAAGCATGTAACGTTATAGAATGCTGCCATTTCCATTGTTTACGGTCGTGAAAAGCTAACGGGAAAATTTCTATACGTTCTTCCAGTTAAGGAAAACAAGCTAATCGCCTTCGGGGCGTTTAGTCAATCAGAAAATTCGCCATCTCATAAAACTCTTCTAGTTTCATGAGAACCCCTTGTGTGTGTCTCTGGGGCGTCTTGATGATTACGGAAAGATGGCTAATGCGAAAGAATTTGTTTTTAAATTCTTGTTTGAACCATGCAATATTCGCACGATGCCATCAAACAGAACACGAGATCTAAGAACACAGAAAAAGATCGACGTATGGAAATGAACATAAATAAAATAAAAGAGAAAACATAGTAACTTAATTCTCTTGCTTGTCTAACTGAATACTCGTCAACGTAGATTAATGAGAAGGTTTTATCGACCAACGAGCTATTGACCACCACTCAGGAAACATTGATAAAGAATATTGTTTTAATTTATGGAAATCTATGCCTGAATGAATTAAAATTTTCATAACAGCTTGAAAAGGGTCCAGTAAATATTTATGCAATTTTTTCTTTTATTAATTTAGGCTATTCAATAATATTTTACTTTGCATAACTTGAAAAAATATACCATTAATTTAAATCATGGAGATACCAAAATCTAACGTATAAAGCAATTTAAATATGTGGGAAGAGTTTTAACAGCGGACAGAAAGTGTAACACTGAAATCCGAAGGTGCATTGAGATAGCAAAAGATGCCTTCCAAAAGCAAAGTATTAAGAAATAGGAAAATCCAATGAGAAACAAACAAAACAGTACTGAACTGTTATGTAATATCAGTCCTCCTATATGGCAGTGAATTCTGGACAATCTTATCACAGATGAAGAAGAGACGTGAAGCAATAGAAATGTAGTTCTATAGAAGGATGCTGAGAATAACATGGACCAAACATGTGAGAAACGAAGAAGTTTAAAAGAAAATGGAAACAAAAAGGACCTTATACCTAACATCAGGAAGGGACAATTGAAATTTATAGGGCTTGGGAAATTTGATAGACGCTGAACACATTAATGGCAAGTGGTACAGAGGAAAATAACGCATACCCTAGCGAGCTTTAGTAAAGGGATATCAGAAAAAGGATTTGGGAGAGATAAAAACAAAAGACAAAATTTATTAAGACCGACAAGAGACTAGAAATCGTGGAGAACCATGACTACCAACGTCATGAAGGGAACAGGGCACATAAAAGAAGAATCTAGTTTATTTAAGGGATATTTCTATGAAGCCAAAATATTCCGCAATTAATTACAATACTATTTTCTTCTCATTCTCTTCTTTTATATCCCACGTTACTTCAAAACATGGCCCTCCACAACTTCCTATCTCGAGTGTCTTTTAGCAGTTTTTCTCTGAAAATAAGTACAAGGAGCAACACAAATACAGCAAGTATGCTAATTCCATTTGCTGTATACAAAAATTTACCATTTTCTACGCCTTTATTGAAGGTAAATGATTTGATTGTTCAGACTGTTGTCCTTATAGTTATTGTCATCTTCCCGACGTTTCGGCCGTTGTACTCTGCGGCCTTCTTCAGGCGATATACGTTGGAATTTCGAACCGAACCCTTCCAGTGAACAAAATAAAGGGTTCGGTTCGAAATTTCAACGTATATCACCGGAAGAAGGCCGGAACGCACAACGGGCAAAAACTTGTGAATATGACAATAAAGATGAGGACAACAGTCCGAACAATGTAAATAGTGTGAATAGTCACCTCATATAAGAAGTATAGGCAAATGATGATCGCATTTTTTTACGGCTTATCAACCCTTTGCTGGATATTTAAAGCCAGATTATTATTAGATTGTGAGGATTTTTTTGGAGATGATAATGATTTATTGATACAAGTTCTACTAATTAACCCATAGCTGGAGGAGAAGAGGTGGATTCATTACATATCTCAATGGTATTTGGCGCCTAAAGTGAATATGACGAACCCGACTGGAATTTGAACTCGGCTCTCAGTTTTCTTATTCCGCGTCGTTAACCACCACAGTACCCTCAAATCGAAACTTACTGTACCTGGTATATTCCCAAGTGATCACACATCAAGGTACTGGCCAGACTCGATGTTGTTTAACATCGGTGATCGTGTTGCAATGTGATATGGCCGTAAGAGAATGTTATGCATGGAAGGTTCAATTCTCAGGCTATCATTTAACCAGCACTACACCTTTTCTTCTTCTTCCATGTGCCGTGTCCCTTCAGGACGTGGGCAATCATGGCTCTCCACATTGTCAACCTTGTCTTCAATATCTCATGTGAGTGTCAAATTCACTAATTTTCGTATTATGGGTTCAAGAAATTTGAACTTTCTCTTTCTGATTTTAAGAATAAGCGTCCTTTTTTGTTTGTATATTCCTTAAAACTTCCTCTTTACTTATATGGTCAGTCCATTGGATTTTTAGCATCCTTCTATAGAACCATATTTCTGTGGCTTTTAATGAATTCTCTTCCTCATTTTCTTATGTAGGACGCGGGTGTAGCTTATCGTCTTAGCCAGGACGGGAATGTAGTTTATTGTCTTACCCAGGACGGGAATGGAGTTTATTGTCTTACCCAGGACGCGGGTGTAGTTTATCGTCTTACCCAGGACGGGAATGTAGTTTATTGTCTTACCCAGGACGCGGGTGTAGTTTATCGTCTTACCCAGGACGCGGATGTAATTTATTGTCTTACCCAGGACGGGAATGGAGTTTATTGTCTTACCCAGGACGCGGGTGTAGTTTATCGTCTTACCCAGGACGGGAATGTAGTTTATTGTCTTACCCAGGACGCGGGTGTAGTTTATCATCTTACCCAGGACGCGGATGTAATTTATTGTCTTACCCAGGACGCGGATGTAATTTATTGTCTTACCCAGGACGGGAATGGAGTTTATTGTCTTACACAGGACGCGGGTGTAGTTTATCGTCTTACCCAGGACGCAGATGTAATTTATCGTCTTACCCAGGACGGGAATGTAGTTTATTGTCTTACCCAGGACGCGGGTGTAGTTTATCGTCTTACCCAGGACGCGGATGAAATTTATTGTCTTACCCAGGACGGGAATGGAGTTTATTGTCTTACCCAGGACGCGGGTGTAGTTTATCGTCTTACCCAGGACGCAGACGTAATTTATTGTCTTACCCAGGACGGGAATGGAGTTTATTGTCTTACCCAGGACGCGGGTGTAGTTTATCGTCTTACCTAGGACGCAGATGTAATTTATTGTCTTACCCAGGACGGGAATGTAGTTTATCGTCTTACCCAGGACGCGGGTGTAGTTTATCATCTTACCCAGGACGCGGATGTAGTTTATCGTCAAAACCAGCACGGTCCTTATTTGTGTGGTGATTGTCTAGCATTCAACGCGATATGGCTGTATGGTAGGTAACATAAAAGATAGTATACAAAATGTGATAAAATTAAAGACATTCTTCTTTTATATTCCGTATCCCTTTAGGATGTAGATAATCGTGGTTCTACACATTTTCCTGTCTATTTTATTTAGTCAAAGATTTGTTTTATAGGAGTGGAAAAATTACTTAACAATCAAAACCCTTATTAATAGCAGGCTGACTGCTATATCACTTTGAAACATCGATTCCCTTCAGATCAAAGAAGTTAACGAACGTCGAGCCTGGTCATTACCGAGATGGGTGATCATTTTGAGAATACTAGCTGCATTAAGCCTGGATCAGCAAGTGGTGTAGTGGCGTAAGAAATTGGCAAATAGGACGCATCGTTTTACTGTAGAAATAGCAGCCAGAAGCAACCGTAAGTTCTATTGTGACAGTTTCCTCCCTCACACTTACGGCCTTTGGAACTCCCGTGCTATCTACATCCTGCCCAATGGTGAAAGAAAATAAATTAAAGCGGTTGTTTTAATTAATAATTGAAACAACCATTTTAATTTATTTTCTGTCACCATACGGTCAGTTTTAGACCCACTGGAGTGACAGTTAATAAATTTCTATTTTTTCTCAGATTAGTTCATTTGCAGTGATGTGCAGTAATACGAATCCATTTTCAGAGTGTATGATGAAATTTGTTTGGCCTTGAAAAATATTGCGTTATTCGTGATTGCATCAGATTTTTACCACGCCGAGACACTATTGTCTCGACTGTCGATTAGTTGTCCTACTGCCATTGTCTGCGATGGACGTTACTCCAAGGAAGCGTACGAAAATTGTAACGCTGCAGGAACACACTGGCAAGCCTTACCAGTGAGCAAATCAAAGTACTATAGATTGGCCCGGAAAGTCTCCTGATTTAAATGCAATCGAGAATCCGTGATAAATCTGTAAGGAACAACTTCGTGGAATGGACATACGAAGTACTAACAAGTGCACTGGGTCATGTTTCATTGGAAAAATACGAAAATAAATAATAATGGAATTATTCGTTTTGTTTCAATTAATTTGCACAAGTGGTGTAGAATATTCACAACTTTAGATCCAACGACAATCGCTATCTGTTTAACTGAACCTGTTCTTTTATTGTACTTTCTCCTCACTAAAATCTTCTCATTCTCTTTCACTCCCAGTAACCCCTTGCGTCTTAGTGGCATTATTGACTTGCTTGGGGTGAAATGTTTATAAAATACACTAAGATACATAAAAACTTGCAAATTTGTTTAAACTTCAATCATTCACCTATAACTGCTAGGAAACCTCGTAAAACTTACGATCCAAACGAACGTGGGCAATATGAATATTTGGAGGTTTAGCTTGGAATTTCCATGAGAAGACCGAACAACAAAACTGAGATTTTCTGGGACTTAACCGATTCATTATAAACATTTTCAGGTGTATTGAGATATTTCATTTTCAAACTTTAAACCCTTTGAGCCCTGCGTTCCTGAACAATTTTAACCCTTCTTCCGGAGGCCCTGAGTCAAAATTCGCAAATAAATGGTATGTAATGTTTCACGGTAGATATAAAAACTGTTACAAGTGTTTACCCAACGTTAAACCAGTGGCTCGGCATTACGTCATTTTTCTCTACCACCGGTAAATCGGTGGTCAAGTCTCAAAGGGTTATGGTGGAGCCTGCAGTAAAGATGTTATATTCCGTGCTAAGGGAATAAATACTTAACACTAAGTGGATAATAGAAGAAAGGTTTATTGTACACAACCAGTACAATATGAAATACGGTACAGTTATAAACACGAGTCAATCTAGTAGTGAGTGCCACTAATTGGAAGGTTGGATATTCTTGCATCTTCCCGCTCTCACTCTTCCTCAAGTCTCTCGTAGACAGTTGACTTTATAGGTACTTACTACCTATAGTGTAATCATTCATAGAGGTGACTGGTTATTCCATTACATCAAAAGAAAAAATGGTTTTGGAGCCATTGTTCACGAAGTTAAGATATCTCTTCACTTTTCTATAAAAAGATATTTCCGAAGTACGCTACAAACAGATTTTTCGAGATTCGTAAGTGAGAAACAAATGCTTCATGAATTTCCTTTGCTCGAACGTTGAATGTTGATACAATATATTTCTTTTTTATTTTGCGTCTCGCGACAAAAATTAATGAAACAATATCTTCTCCGGCTAGTTTCATTTCTGAAAACGTTGCTACCGGCTGCCTGACCTAGAAATGCATTAATTTCTTGTTCGGGCAGCCGGTAGAAACGTTTTTTTTTTTTAAAGGAAACTAGTCGGATACGATGCTATACAATGCAATAATGGCCGACCTATGATTTAAACTCTGTCTTATTGTTGTACATTAGAAAACACACCCTGTAAGTCCTTATTGTTAATATTTATCGACTTCAGTATCAATTATGGAATCTGAAAACGATAAATTTTAACAATAAGTACGTAGCGGATTTGTTTCTCAGACACAACGATCTGACAGAGTTTAAATCATAGGTCGGCCATTCTTGACTCACTATCTTTTGTGATGAATTGATCTTTGTCTTTATTGAAATCCGTTACATTGAGATTCTAGGAAGTTTATCGGGGCGGTCATCATCTGAATAGCTCACGCGGATGCGGAGTAGTTTAGTATTAATGCGATCGAATGGTTAAAAAAAAAGAAGAAAAGAATCATAGAAACCAGACGAGAATAGAATTGTAGCGGCGGCCATATTGGCTTTCAACTCACGTCAGATGAGGTATGTCAACTGCCCTCTGTTCATGCACACTTGATGTATCGCGAATTAGGTTTGGAAAGGACTTCGACATACAATTAGAAATCAGGCTGGTCTGCGTAATATTTCGAATCGAAGATGAGAATACGCAATGTAATAATTCTTGTTTGGTTTTAGGCAAAAGGTTATTTCTGTTCTATAGTGATTTCGCTTTACTGATCCAAGCACATATAGTATGATTATACATTTAAACAGGCTTTTCTCTTTATATATTCAAGGTTGATAATTGGACACATCTATATTTATCACAATAAATTCTCTCTCTCTTTCCCTATATATATATATGTGTGTGTGTGTGGTGGTGACAATCGATTTTTTAATGAATGATGGCGATTTTTAACTCCCTGCAGTAGATTCAATAATTGTGTGTGTGTGTGTGTGTGTATATATATATATATATATATATATATATAAATAAAGATATACTATAATATTTATCATATAGACAAAACCATTTAGACAAAACCATTCACTACAAAATGCTACTTCGTTTCAGTGCATTTCAACTGAACTTCGACAGGTGAGAACAGAAAATAGTTATGAACAATTCTGCCGGAAATGCACTGGAACCAAGGTGCATCTTTGTAGTGAGTAAAATGGTTTTGTCTATATGATAAAAATATAATAAGTAATTAATTATCGCTCTACTATCGGTATCGATCCCTCTTTTGGGTTAATGCTGAATTTATATATTACTTTCTTTCTCATCGCATCATATATATATATATATATATATATATATATATATATATATATATATATATATATAATGAATATAAAGTCAACTCTTACAGGCGACAGTCTGTTTCTAGCATGAAACAGACTGTCGCCTCTAAGAGTTGACTTCTATGTTCACTTTTTATATTTACACACACTCTATCTCTGATATTGAGCACTTTATCCCATAAATATAGCACATCTTAAGACTATATTTTTCATATATATATATATATATATATATATATATATATATATATATATATATATATATTCCAACCACCTACTTCAGGTGGTTGGAATGACTTTTGATCCTTTATTTCGCTCACTGGGGTAGACTGTTCTAGTTCCACGTACTGTAATGGATGTCAGTTATCAGTTATCTCTTGTTAATTTCTCTCTGAAAGTTCTCCACTGCCTTAACCGGGTATTGAACTCACATGCTTTGGGTCCTGTCACTGGATCTAATCAACGCCTTTATCCACTGTCTATGAATTTTTTTTTTACCAGAGCTCATATTGCAATTTTTGTTGTTATGATCGCTTTTCTTTGGCACTCCTTATTACATATTGTATTCATTTCTATGCTTGGTCGGCTCAGGAGATTTTTGTAGCCTAGCATATATGCTGATTCCTTAAGTTTACGTCTATTTGTCTATGATCTCAAACTGATCCCATAGAAGGTGGTGATCTACCTTCTCCCTCCATATGTGGTCAGCTACGCCTGAAATCAGGCGTAGCTGACCACATAGGGAGAAACATCCGTTAAACATGGCATATGGAACTAGAACAGTCTACCCCAGTTCGATATTCCAACCACCTAAAGAAGGCCGGTGCGTACAACGGCCGAAACGTTGCAATAAATATGGCAACAAAGATGAGGACAATAGTCCGAATAATGTAAATAATATATTAATTACGGTATTTACTATTATTGTATTATAAATACATGTGATTAAACAGTTTTTTTCACTAATCTTTAGTTCTAGTGCTTTCCTTGGAATATTATTAGCAGAACTACAATCTTATTTTTTTTCTTCTTTATGTGCCATGTCTCTTCAAGATGTAGACAATGATGGCCCTCCACATCTTCCTGTCCCTTGTAGCTCTTAACAACTTTTGTCTTTTTATTATTTCTTCCAAAACCTGTTCTATCATCCATTTACTCAAGCTCATCAAGTATGCTGTTTTCCTCTGACCCTGTTTCCCTCAATCTGTCCTGTGGGTATCAGATTTTCCAAACCCTCCTTCCTCATTACGTGCCTCAGAAATTTGAACTACCTCTTCCTAATGTTAAGTATAAGTTGTTTTTTTTTTTGTTTCTTTTTCTCTAAAATCTATTCGTCGCTCACAGTTTGTTGTGGCCTGTTAAGGGCCAGAAAGAAAGACACGGAAAGAAGAAAGTAGGTTGAACATGTGTATTGAAATAACAGAACATATATACAAAATAAGAGTGTTATTAGTCAGCAGATAGAAGTGTCCGTTCAAACTGTCAGGTTTACACTGCGTCTCAACTGCCGATATTTAACGTCCCCCCACGAGGAATGTCTGTGGCACAAGGCCGAGTTTAACGTGGGTTTCTCCGTGACCCGTAATAGAAATTAAAAAATATTCCCTGAGAAAATGCATAAGCGGGTTCGGGATATGTCTACCTCCCAGGACGAAACTTTGCCCTTCGGCAAAACTTCGTCCGAGTTCCTCTCTGCCAAAGCAGAGAGTTCGACAGAAGTCGCACACAGTCAGGAAGTCTCGCAGGTTAGTATTTATGAAAGAGGAAGAGTTCATTCTAATGTAGATAGGTCACCATAACACAGGTTCGATTCCTAATATCTTCAGCATCTTTCTGTAGAAGCGCATTTTTGTTGCTTCAGGTATCGTCTTTTAACTTTGAGTAGATGGTCCATCATTCACTGTCATATAGGAGGACAGATATCACGTAACATTTCAGAGTGCAGTACTCTTTTCTTTGTTTCTAACGAACATTTTATGCCTCTTAATACGTGCATTCTAACAGTGCTGACCAGGCTCAACTTTGCTTAACTTCGGTGATCGTACAGGAATCGGTATTTTACCATAATATGGCCGTAAGCAATGGGAACTTGATTTTTGAGGAGGCACTGCCGCCATTTTCCCCTTTTTAATGGCGTAATTTCACCGTTATCTGAGAAGTCTCTTATTTCTGTATCCCATTACCGATGTAAGACAGTCTGTGTTTAATCTGACCCCACCCCACATTTAAATAAACAAATAAAAAAGAAATGTTATAATCTTATGATCTTAGTCTAGTCGTTCGTTTAGAGATGGGAACGATATTTTCTCCTTTTTTTTTTCGTTTCTCCATCCCATCCTGTTACTAATTTTGGAGGGAAGCTTGTCGATGTTTCAATTTCGTTTCGAATGAAATCTTCGCATCGTGTCCTATTCGTCGCTGCTGCTTTTTCTTAACAAACGCAGACGTTTTCTCCTTCCACCCCGCACGCACAGGAAAGCCGCTTACAGCTACGAATCCACTTCACTTACTCGTCGAATATCCTAATTACCTCCCCTTGAGATATTAGCAATTTATTGATTTGACAGGAAAGAGCAAAAATCCACGTAATTACTGCTGAACGCAGGCATTTTTTTTTTGTTTTTTTTGTTTTGTTTTAAATCAGCTCTCTGGGAATCGCACTTCGATCATTCGATGAATTTTCATCTCTTATGACTGATAATGGCTACAACAGCAATTTTGCTGCGTCTGTCTGGGACGGAAAGTTAGTAACAGAACAGTGTACCTGCTCGTTTAGTAAATTTTCAGTCTCACATCACTGAGTATCAATTCGTAAGCCACTGTGAAAATGATAAAAGTGAACGCAGTTAAGGATGCCAATACGAAAATATAACATGAAGTTATAATTGGAAGTGTTTTAAACGTACTGAAATATTCTTGGGCAAAACAAGAAGATCTAAAAAAATTACGATTTCGCTCAGTCATTAGTTTTAGAGATAGCTTTTCAGGAATCACTTGTCTGTGTATATGAATGAAAATCATCTTGGATATATCGGCAATGCGATATGAGCTACGAATCGGGGATACAACAATAAAGCAAGTACGAAAATTTAAATATTTGAAAGTGTTTTAATAGGTAATGAAAACTGTGACACCGGAACCAAGAGACACATTTGACTAAAGAAAAATGCCTTCCCAAAACAAAAGGGTATTCTACTGATATGTAATATCACTCCTCTTACATATTAGGGAATGCTAGATAATCTTCTTGCAAATGAAGACGAGACATTAGAGGTAACAGAAATGTAGTTCTGTAGAAGGATGCTGAGAATTCCATAGATATATATATATAATATTTAGTTGAATTGATGTGAGTTTGTGACCCTGGGTTTCGCGCCTTTGCGATCGTCAGACAAACGATCGCAAATGCGTGAAACCCAGGGTCACAAACTCACATCAATCCAACCAAATATGTTAGCTCTATCTCTGATATTGAGGGCTTTCTATCGCATATAATATATAAATAATAATAATATATAACACACACACACACACACACATATATATATATATATATATATATATATATATATATATATATATATATATATATATATATATAATATATTTAAAAAAACGTGTGAATTTTTTTTCATTTTCCATTTCAGCTTTTGGAAGTAAAGTCTGATGATCCAGAACCTGTTAAAGGGGTTATGGTGAAATAACTTATTACATGGAATCTTAACGTGGTCTGTCTTTTATTCAAACATATCTGCTCTGAATTTTACATTGAGCTCTCTGGATATCATCCTCCTCAGGTCTACCCTTACGGATTACTAAGTTTGCATAAACTAACTATATATATATATATATATATATATATATATATATATATATATATATATATATAAGGGAAAAACAACAGGGATCTGATTGTAAGATGGAAATTTTTAAAAAATCAAGTCTTTACAACAACAACAATATATATATATATATATATATATATATATATATATATATATATATATATCACCTTTCTCCAAGGGTATTAGCACGTAAGTGATATAACGGATTCGACTGCAATTCGAACTCGGCTCTCCGATTCCTCAATCCCACCAGCTATGGGTAAATAGCAGGGTTCTATAGCCTTGGATGGCAACTGGTCTGTGAATTTAAAACCTGCGGAGGTTCGTTTGGGGACTTTGTGGCACGTAGTGCACAGAGGTCTCTGTATTCGGCCCTTCAAAAAGTGTGGATGGTCCTGCACGAAACCTTCACCACTATAATCAAATCTCATGTGCTGTTGTCGGGCAGTCAGTTTCCTTGGAACTGATCTGCTTGATCCTCATACGTCGAATTCGATGGGAAAGTATATATATATATATATATATATATAAAAACAACAAAAAACAACGGGATCCGATTGTAAGATGGAAATTTTAAAAAAATCAAAGCCTTACAACAACCACAACAAATAATCTTCTGAACCAGAAATCCGAAGTCTTAAGTTGTTGCTTACATATTAGAACATTCCACTTAAGCACATATGAGGCTGGATTAAAGAAAATAATGTACATTTCAATTAACCTCCCCCCCCCAGACACAATTACAATACCTTTGCTTTTCTTCTCTTCCCCATTCTTCTTCATCCTGTTTCACATCCTCCTCCTCCCTTTCAACCGCGTGCGTTTGTTTATTTATTTTTGAAAATAATAACATAGCGTTCATTATTTTAGTTTTAATAAAGCATTAAGAGGTCATTTGATAAAAATCGCCTGAGGAAAGGTTGAAACCAAGGTAGCAGATAAAACTGATCATTTGATTTGTTTTATATATACAGGGTGTCCATAAAGTTCGTGTGCACTTTAAAAAATTTATAACTTTATTTGTATTTGCGATAGAAATAATTGGTAAAAAGGATTAGAAAGAAGTAAATCTATATTTTTACGGTTTTATTAAAATTTTATTGAAGTTTCCACATGTTCTCCATCATTAGCAATACAAAGGGTAATACGATTTTTGCAGTTCACGGAAAACATTTGCCAACTGATTTACAGTAATGCCTGAAATCACATTAGTTATTTTAGCTATACTTAAAACTAGGTACATTAAACTTTATAACATTTTTTACAGATTATTTCTATTGCAAATACTTTAAGGACACCCTATATATATATATATATATATATATATATATATATATTTGGTTGGATAGATGTGAGTTTTGACCCTTGGTTTCACGCTTTAGCGATGTCTTACGATCTAAAGCGTGAAAACCCAGGTCTAAAACTCACATCTACCTAAACAAATATGTTAGCTCTATCTCTGATATTGAGCGCTTTCTAATAAGTACCTGCGCATATAATATATAAATAATTATACATATATTTATTTATTTATATTTATATACTTTCACACACACACACACACACACACACATATATATATATATATATATATATATATATATATATATATATATATATATATATTACAATGAGTCATTCACACAAAAAATAGATGAGTGAAGTTAATGATATAAAACATTGCTCTATTTATTGAATAATTTAGTTCATGCCACATTGACTGATAAACTCCTGCAACAACAAAAAAAAAAAATTCTCAAATTGCCATATTAGTAAAAAAAAAACGCACTCTCTTAAATTTTTAAAAACATTCAACCTTAGCGTTGCGACTGCACGCTCCAAAAGTTTGTATCCGTTAACAATAACACATTAAAAAAAAAAAAACAAAACATGTTTTGATTCGCATTTAATTTTTTCGTCTCGGATGCTACCTGAATTTTACCAAAAACAAAATAATTTTTATGCCTGAAGATGACTGGATGTACAGTTGAAAATACTTGCGTATTAAAGAAAGACCTTATACAGTTTATAATTTTTCAAAAACAGGGATCATAACATTCATCGAGTGATTTGTAGGTTAATGAAACATTTAAATTTTGTTTACGAAAGGATTTCGCCATTTTATATCATTAACTTTACTAATCTACTTTTTTGTATGAATGATTCATTGTAATATAAATTGAACTACACTACATATTTGATATATATATATATATATATATATATATATATATATATATATATATATATATATATGTGTGTGTGTGTGTTTTTGTTATTTTAATTTATTTTGTTTAAACGTATTTTTTACTGCTGGATACTCATATTCGAGTAGAAGCTCTGTTTATTTTTGTTTTTTTGTTTTTACTTAAACAGTATTTTTTTATCCATCTACACCTACCGACCTGAATATTCGAGTAATCTTGTCACAAAAATATGCGGTTCTAACCTGAATCCCCTATGGGGAACCGTCATTGGACCTAATGTGCCTGACCGTTCGGCCACGTAAGTCTTCCAGTCAAGCAAAGACTGAATATTGTCTTTTTAAACACACTTCTCTTTGACCGGAAGTCTTGCGTGGATGAATAGTCAGTCACATCAAATCCAATGACTTTTGCCCAAAGGGGATGAAGGTTTGTATGCTGCTGGAGGACGCATATTTTTCTCACAAGATTTCTCAAATATTCTGGCCGGTAGATGTATTTGGATAAAAATACTGTATAATTCAAAAAATACTGTTTAATTAAAATTGTTATTTAATTAAAAAAAAACAGAGTTTATGCACAAATATGAGTATCAATCAAAAATATTCGAACCTGCATCCCCTATCACTAGATCAAAACAAATTCAAATATGCTGGATTTAATTAATTTCAACACACACACACACACACACACATAAGTTAACCGTTTAAATAGGTCAAGGTCTGGTCACTCCTCCTCCCCCAATACTAATTATGATTGAGAGAGATATTAAATTAAACCCTCCCTAAACTCTACCATGTCTCTCTAACCACTCCTTATTACACTCTCTGTTAAATTACAAAAACCTACACTAGCCATCAATTTTCATTTCATTTTTCGTTTTATTTTTTGAAAGTGCTATCTCATAATCTGGCGTCCTTTAAAAGGGCTCTGGTGAAATAAATTATTATAATGGAACCTTAAAGTGGTCTGTTTTTTCTTTAATATATATATATATATATATATATATATATATATATATATATATATATATATATATATATGTATGTACGTACGTATCCAGGTAAAATGAGAACAAATGGAGTATGATTCCACTGTACGTAACATATAATTTAAAAGAGGGCTCAATATAAAGTAGAGCTAAATATTAGTTATTTTAGGATATTAAAACATGTTACAAAATCGCTACACAATCACAATTATGTTTCAACACTATAAACGTGTCTATTCAGGCGAGTCTTTCACTACTGGCGAGTGAAAGATTAATTTCAAGAAGCAGAATACTTTTAAAAATAGGGAATTGTAGGATTTGCCGCGAGTAATCAAAAAAAAATGTGACCTACGCTAAATTTAAATTCACCGGAAAAAAGTTTTAATATCGGTCATGACACGAAGTTGTCTGCATATAAATCCTCGACAATTTCCTTAGGGGCCGTTACTGATTGTTACATTACTTCGTAAGATGTATCAGGGTCTGATATTCAACTTTCCTAAGAAGTAAATGCGAAAGATATGGGGAAGTAATTTAACATAATCTTAGCCAGTTATATGATCGTTTAGTTTCTTACATAACAATTTGTAGTCAATAAATAAAAAGCCCCTTTAAGAAACTGGCAAACACCTTAACTGTTCTAAAAAAAAACAGATCAAAAATACAGAACTACTTTGGCAAATTAATATGCAACCATTAATTAAAGAGCACCCACATAAGATGTTAATAATTGCAACTAATCAATGTAAGATGTTAATAATAATAACTAAACACCTGTACATTCATACAAGATGTTAATAATACTAACCAAGCATCAATTCAAAGCAATATTAAATCAATGACGTATACAAATAGAATAGTAAGTAATAAGGTACACCTCTGTTTATCTATTGATGATTACTATAAGAAAAAGTATTATCAAATTCGTTGCAGCTATAAATTAGTCTTAGTGTGTTTCTGTTAAATATTTTACTAAGAGGGTTACTTTTAGAGAAATGTTTATCAATCAATTGCAGGAACGTATGGCATAACTTAATACTAATTGGTTAAATAGGGTGTGTACCAAATGATTTTCCTTTTCCTATTTCTTTTCCTTAGATTAATATTATATTTTCCATAAATGATTTCATTGTATTATTTTAAAAGCGGTATTATAAACACTACTGTAATTATGAAACGCACCTTTGTCAGGTGAGTCATTGCTAATCTTAAGTTCTATTGATGAGGGTATATGTTTGATTTAATACCTTCATCAATAAAATAGAAAATTTTTTTTAAAAAAAGCTAGAATATGTAGATCTTTAAATGAACACCGATTCTTGTATGTACAAGAAAAAATAGAAATTATCAGATCTTTTGAATTGGTTTGCTTTGTTTTGGTTTTACGGTATATCAACCCCAATGGTTTATTTAATGGCGGTAAGACTTTTATTGCTGGTAATATTTTTGTTTCAAAATGTATTGCTGGTAATATTTTTTCCAAAAATGTAGTGCTGGTAATATTTTTTCCAAAAATGTAGTGCTGGTAATATTTTTTCAAAAAAATTGCTGCTGGTAATATTTTTTCAAAAAACGTACTACTGGTAATATTTTTTCAAAAAATGTACTACTGGTAATATTTTTTCAAAAAATGTAGTGCTGGTAATATTTTTTCAAAAAATATACTACTGGTAATATTTTTTCAAAAAATATACTACTGGTAATATTTTTTCAAAAAACATACTACTGGTAATATTTTTTCAAAACATGTACTGCTGGTAATATTTTTTCAAAAAATGTACTACTGGTAATATTTTTTCAAAAAATGTACTGCTGGTAATATTTTTTCAAAAAATGTACTACTGGTAATATTTTTTCAAAAAATGTACTACTGGTAATATTTTTTCAAAAAATGTACTGCTGGTAATATTTTTTCAAAAAATGTACTACTGGTAATATTTTTTCAAAAAATGTACTGCCCGTAATATTTTTTCAAAAAATGTATTGATGGTAGTATATTTTAAAAAAAGGGAATTGCTGGTAATAATTTTTTTTTATTCAAAATTCATTGCTGGTAATAAAACATATTTTTTCACGTTTTGAACATAGTTTGCGGGTTAACTATTTGCCCAGAGCTGGGACCTTAATTTTGTTAAGTTTGCCTAATTCTGTTTTTTTATCATTAAAAGTAAAATTCTAAAGAAAGCTACCACGAATCGTACCATCATTTGAATAATTATGCAGTTGCATTATTTGTATTTTCTGCATGTATAATCTAGGATTTTTATCGATAAATTAACTTTATTGTTGCATATAATAAATAATTATGTTTTATAAACTATTATTAAAAGTAACAATATCCGAAGAAATCTTACAAAAAATTTTTAAAAAAGTTACGTATTAGCAACCTGTTGATATTATTTGTAAATAGGATATTCCTGTAAGAAGCATGTTCGCTTATTGACGTCGTAAATGCCTACTACTATCTTGAGTACGGAATATCAGGCTGCGTGACTGATCTATAGAAAATGTCACATTGTGCTTGTTATGGAATAGATGACTTGTTACCCATCACACATCTTTCTGATCGTTTTGTTTCATTGAAAATAAAAGCAAACATGAATAATCGCATTTTGTTTCCATTTCGTATCATGACATTCTCATTTTCACTCTGCTTATCCCGAAAGCCTCTTCCGGTTTGTTAGCGTCAGTTTCGGGAACACGGAAATATGTTTAATGGCGGCCAAAAAAAAAGAACTGTTTCTTGCACATTATGCCTTATGGCAAAACCATGGAAGCAGACATTGCGAGAAACAAATATGGCCCGAGGAGTTTGAATCGAATCGATACTGTCATCTTCTTGCACTTCATTCAAATAAATGTATTAACTATTTCTCCTCGTATACACACACATGCACACACACACACACATATATATATATATATATATATATATATATATATATATATATATATGTGTGTGTGTGTGTGTGTGTGTGTGTGTGTGTGTGTGTTCCAATAAATTGGACTGATTTTAAATATGAATTAAGTTGAAGCGTTTAATGATTTTTTTTCGGATTTAGCAGACATTTGGACGATATTAATTTTCACACATAATTGCCATGACTTAAATAACATGATCCAATAGAGAAATAAATAAATATTCTCCAATAACACTGATTTATTTACTGCTGATTTTCACCCGTCTTAATGAAACACCCTTATATATAATCCCTCTTAATGACACACCCTTTATTTGTGTCTATAAGTATTTATTTGTTTCTGTAATAGATCGTTTACATTTGAATGTGTAAGCATTTATTTCGTTCTGGAATAGATAAACATTGCTTGTTTATATTTGAGTGTGTAAGTATTTATTTCGTTCTGGAATAGGTAGACATTGTTTGATTATATTTAAATCTGCAAGCATTTATTCTGGTCCTGGCATAGGTACATATTTTTCTCTTATAAAGGGTGTTCTAATAACTTGGATTGATTTTAATAGGAATTAAGTTTAAGTGTCTAATGATTTCTTCTTTGTCTTTCAGATTTCGCGAACATTTGGCCGATATTATTTTTCACACATAATTGCCATGACTTAAATAACATGATGCAATAGAGAAATAAATAAATTATCACCAATAACAATGATTTATTTACTGCTGACTTTGATCCATCTTAAGGAAATACCCTTATATATAATCCCTCTTAATGAAATACCCTTTATATATATATATATATATATATATATATATATATATATATATATATATATATAGGGAAGAGCTTATAGTTGTTCCAACGAGGAGAAAAGTGTATCACACTCACCTCTCACCTGTCAAACAACACAGGTTAAGGGTAATAATAACATTAAATAGCTACTCACAAACAATACCAAAATGCTAGTAAAATCGAATAGAAAAAAGACATTATCCTTGAAGCAATAAAAAAAAAAACAACTATCTATAAATAAAAGCAATTATAACTTAAAAGCCCGCACCCTCAAATGAATAGAAAAAAAAACACGTTACATCTTGGCTACATCAATGCACTCTCTGCCCCTGTCAGAACATTGACTAGTTTTACGGAACTCACCATTTGTCTTTACCTACACTGATCATTACTCCGAAAGTCGATAGCTTGAAGCATATTTCTTGTACTTTTCTTCCGAAATGAACTTTAGACAATTTCTGACGAAATTTCTTATTTCTCTGAGAAGGATTATTTGTAATTGGAAAAAAAGACCATTAAAATTAATCGACAGAAATACTGGTGTTTTTTTTTTAAATAATATTTACCTTAAAGTATATATCTCTAGCTAGATAGATAAATAGATAGAGTGTTGTAAATAATATGATTTATAAAGATGTAGAGATTTGATATAAAGTTATTTTTATAACTACAATACGGTCAGATGAGTAGAAAGATTATGTTATGGCAATCTCTGAAAAACGTAAAAGTAAAGGACTTCAAATTAACTTTTAATTGAGCTTCCCTCCACAATTTATACTGGCATACTTGAACTTCGAACAAACAGGAATATTAAGAATGAGGAAAAAGTACAAAAACGCGAACCAAAGGAAGACGACAGATATAATACCTCTAATATCACAACTGAATGAGTGAAATTAAATAAAAATTGCCATTATTATGAAACAGTCTTACAGCCTGAATTCTAATTAATAAGATGTTGCATTTGTGAAAATTATCTGAAGTCAGTTGGAGAATGGACCGAATTAAATACTTTGTTTTTTTTTACAAAGTATGGTGAAAGCCCTCTAGAAAGAAATATTGAATTCAACCAGAATTTTGGGTGGTGGTGGGTATAATGCTTTTCTAAGCTTAGCTTAGAGGCTGCACAAGGACGAAACAATAGAACCCCCACTGAGTATCGAAATTACTATTCAGTCTTAATTGATCTAACGAGACAAGGTTGTTAACCATTACACCACGTCGTACTGTCCAAATGATTTTCTACGCTTTGCTTAGATGTGGCACAAGGCCGAAAGTGTGGAGCTCCCATTGAGTATCGAAATTACTATTCAGTCTTAATTGATCTAACGAGACAAGGTTGTTAACCATTACACCGCGTCGTACTGCCCAAATGATTTTCTACGCTTTGCTTAGATGTGGCACAAGACAGGAAGTTTGGATCATCCAGGGAAGATTCAAATTACTATTCTGTCGTGACGTGCATGCTAATAGTTACGCCACGTCGAAATGCCCAGACTAAAATCTGGGGTGAGATGTATTTAGGCATACACTTACTTTAAGATTACAAGATAGAATATTTCCAAAAATATTTGCCATTTATAACTCAACAGATGTTTTCCGAAAATAATTATTTTGCAACCGAATACGTTAATCTGTGAAAGATTACACCACTTCTGGATTATCTGAGATATTCGTAACATTTAAATATTCAATATGAGAAATATTTTCTCTGCGAAAGGGGAAAAAACGATAGTGATGTCTGTCGATGTTTACTGGTTGGCTTCCCCTTTTTCTTCGACGATAGCTCTAATTTATTGTCCTTTTTTTCTCATATGTCACTCATTATACTATTTTCGTGAAAAGTGCTCAGACGAACTACATTCTTTACCGCCACCAGTTCTAAACTTCATGGCTAAGATCCGCCATGCCCGACCCATTGTAACGAGCCAGCTTCATCCCATTCGTATTCCATTAGTGAGATGTAGGTTTCACTCAAGCAGCTTCTTCATACGAACCGCTGCTTTGTCGAACCGACTCCCACGAGAATGCTTCCCCAGTCACTACAATCTTAACCTAGGATTAACCGTTATCATATCAAAATAAACTGTGCCTTTGTGGGTTATTTCAAGCTGAAACATATATTGGATTGTCAGAATGTTTCACTTTCCGAATGTATATAACAGTTTTTTGACAATAACAATGATTTCTCTAGACACCAATCCTACTATTTAACCCATAGCTAGGAGGAGCAGATTGTCTGTAAATGAATGTAGCGGACAACTTCACAGGAACCGTTGCATTTTTTTAACCCCAACCCAAGAGGAGGCTTCTTCTATCGCTAAAATATTAACCTGTTCAAGTCTAGGATAACCGTAATCTTCCCCTCATACCGCATAAACTGTGCCTCTTACTCTATAACCCTCTACTTTGAGTGGCTCTCAGGATTTTTACAGTTTTTTTTTAAACACCAATTTGAAAAAATTATTTGGCGTAAGTTCTCAGTGTTTATATTTGCGGAATTTATGACAATTTTAGGCAGTTTTTAAAGCCCAAAGGACCGCGTCATTATTTACATTATTCGGACTATTGTCCTCATCTTTGTCGCCATATTTATTACAACGTTTCGACTGTTGTATGCTCCGGCCGTCTTCAGGTGGTTGGAATGTCGAACTGAACCCTTTATTTCGCTCACTGGGGTAGACTGTTCTAGTTCAACGTGTCATGTTTAATAGATGTCAGTTATCAGTTATCTCCTGTTAATTTCCCTCTGAAAGTTCTGCACTGCCTTAGCCGGGTATTGAACTCACACTCTTTGGATCCTGTCACTGGATCTAACTAACACCTTTATCCACTGTGTCATGTGGCCGAAACGTTGCAATAAATATGGCGACAAAGATGAGGACAATACTCCGAATAATGTAAATAGTGTACATAATACCTCATCTCAGAAATATAGACAGATACTCAAGGGCCGAAACGTTGTAATAAATATGTCAACGAAGATGAGGACAATAGTCCGAATAATGTAAATAATGTACATAATACCTCATCTCAGAAATATAGACAGATACTGAAAAGCTGAAACGTTGTAATAAATATGGCAACAAAGATGAGGACAATAGTCCGAATAATGTAAATAGTGTACATAATATCTCATCTCAGAAATATAGACAGATACTGAAAGGACAATAGTCCGAATAATGTAAATAGTGTATAAAATATATTGCAGAGCTGGTATATTGACCATGACTAAAAAATACGTATACTGTTGACACACTTAATGATTTTAACACCAGAAGTTGGTAGATAGTTTGCAAATGGTTACCGACACCTGATAGACGACAATATAGGCCTCTATTCAGTAAAGTGATACACGCTTGGGCGATCATGTCTCTTTCGATTCCGCTACTGATTAGGCAGAATGTTTTCCTGCAGTAGCTTGCCACTTCTCTCTCCGTTAGATTGGTTACCAGCCAAGGCTATAGGATAAAACTCTTCTCCTCTATTCGACCCGTAAGTTGAGTGTTTTAAATAGAGATGGATTCATATCTTTGGTATTTGCGTTTAAATTGTTGTAACGAACCCGACTGGAATTCAAACTCGGATCTCCGATTGCTCATTCCGAGTCGAGATCCTATTACACCACATCGCAAGAAAAAGACAGTTTTCATATGGACATAATGGCTACCGGACATTTTGTCTGTATTTAATGATAACAAATACAAACGATGATACGTTCTTTATTGTTTTTTCTTTCATTTTTTTTTCCAGATGTTATTTTCCTATCGTTCTTTCTCGTTCGCTTTTTTTGTTATCTTCTTTTTCTTTTTCCGTTCTCACTTTTTTCGTTTCGTTTCTTTTTCCTTTCTACTGTCTGCTTCTCTCTTTTCGCTTTATTTTTTTCCTTTCTATGTTTCCTTCAGTTCTGAATCTAAAGAAAATGAAAGAATAAAAGTCATTCTTATTATCACATTTTTCTTTTCCTTCTCTATTTCTCTTTCTCGTTTTTTTTCCTTTCTTTCTTTCTTTCTTTTTATTTCTTCAATTTTCATTCTTTCTATTTCTCTCCCTTTCCCGTCTCCATTCTCCTTGCATTACCTCCCCCTTTCTTTCTTTCTTTCTTTCTTTCTTTCTTTCTTTCTTTCTTTCTTTCGTTCTTTCTTTCTTTCTATTTCCCTCTCTTTCTCATCTTCTCTCTTCGCGTTCTTTCCATCTTTCTTTCATTTTTCTCTTGTCATTCTCTCTATCTCTTTTTCTCCTCTCATTCTCGCTATTTCTTGCACTTTCCCCTCTTCTTTCTCTTTGAGTTCATCTTCCTTTCTTTTTCTCGTTTTATCCTCTCTATTTCTCTCCCTTTCTCAACTTCTTTTTTTTTCGCATCCATTCCATCTTTCTTTATTTTTTTTTCTCTTTTCATTCTCTGTATTTTTCCCTTTTTCTCGTTGTCTGTCTCCTTGTGTTCTATCTTTTTTTCTTTTTTCTCTTCACAGTCTCCCTAATTCTTGCACTTTCTCGTCTTCTTTCGATTTCATTCTCTTCATCTTTATTTTTTCTTTTTCTCTCTTCATTCTATTTCTCTCTCTTTACTGTCTTCTTTCTCCTTGTGTTCTCGCCATCTTTCTTTTCCTTTTTTTTCTCTTTTTTAGTCTCTCTAATTTCTCCTTTCTTTCTTTCGCTATTTTCACTTTCCTTCTCACTATTTCTCTCTATATATCTATATCTCTCTCTTTCTCGTCTTCTTTCTCCTTTCATTCTCTCTACTTCTACCCTCTTGTTTCATTCTTTGCCTTGCTTTTCTTACTTTATGTTCATATCTTCATTCACACCATCCTTCTCTCTCTCTCTCTCTTATTATCTTGTTTTCGTTCCTCTTTTCACTTTTTCCCCTCTCTCTTTCTCTCATATATTCTTTTTTTATTTCTTTTCTCTTCTTTTTTCTTACTTTCTTCTCTTTTTCCTTTCGTCATTTCCTTTTTCCTCTCTTTTTGTTGCTTACATCGCTTTTCTCTTTTCGTTTTCTTATTTTCTTTCTTTTTATTTTTTTCGACTTATTTTTTCTCCTTAAGTTCACCTCATTTTTTCCGTTCATTTTTTCTCTCTCTCTCTCTCTCTCTCTCTCTCTCTCTCTCTCTCTCTCTCTCTCTCTCTCTCTCTCTCTCTCTCTCTCTCTCTCTCTCATTTATATTGCTTTTCTATTTCTCATACGTTTCCTTCTTTGGGCCTCGCTCTCTCTTTCTTCGCCTCTATTTGTTTTTTTGTTTTTTTTCATATTAAACAATTTTTGACATTTCGTTTCAAACCATAAATCATGTTGTCATTCTCTTTGCATCTCTTTTACCTTCTCTCTAACAATGATTTAGTCCCTCTCTTTCATATCTTTCCCTCCTTTTTTTTCTCCTACCTCTTTTTTTTATCATTGTCTTTACTTTCCTCATTATTGCTTTTCTTCCCTTTTCCTTCTTTCTCACACTCTCAAAAGAATTTTTCTTCGTCTCCACCTTTCTCTCTCTTTTACAATGGACTTGTTCACCTCTGACATTTTCCACTAATTTCTTCCCACCTTTTTTTCTAATTTTTTAATATCCCACTGACACATTTTTTTTCGTGAAATCTAATTAAATTTTAAATATTAATTCTTTCTAATTAAGTTCAAGATTGTAAATTATCCGTTTTGATGTTATTTCTGTCGGTTATTAAGATTTGTAAATTAAGCTGTGGTTTCATTACTAAAAGATATGCACTGATAAAAACGTACAGAGAGATGTATGCTTGGATCTGTATAAAGAGCTGTATAAACATACACGTACGTGTGCATGATTATATATATACAAACAAGGTTGAAAAATGTAATATCTAACATATTCCTGTTGAAACAATGTTTGCTTAACTGGCAGTTTTTGGCTGCTGTCACTTTCAAAGGAATCCACTTGTAAAGCGATGCACCATCTCAGACGATAGAACCACTGCTGGAAATATTCTTGGAACTCGTTTCCAGGAATAACTTTTGGGAAGGTGTTTCTTGAAGTCAGGAATGTCAGCAAATCTTTTTTTCTTTCTTTTTTTTTTCTTTTGGACATTTTCAAATTCTGGAAACATGTAAGAATCACAATGTGAGGGCAAAGTCGGGTGAATAAAATAGATGAATTTTTGTCATAGATTTCTTACTCTGGACCTCTTCATTTCTTTGTTCACTTTGTACGAGGCCCGAGAGCCACTCGAAGTAGACGGTTACAGAGAAACATGCGCCGTTTATGTGCGGGGAAAATAACGGTTAAACATACGCTTGAACAAATTAAGATTGAAGTGATCGGGGAAGCATCATCTTGGGAGTCGGTTCCACAAAGCCGCGGTTTGTGAGAAGAAGCTGCTCGAGGGGAACTTACATCTCACCAATGGAATATGAAGGGAGTGGGGGTGGCACGCTACAATGTGAGTGGCATGGCAGGTCTTAGATGTGATGATTAAAACTGGTGCAAATAAGGAATATATTTTGTTTGAACTCTTTCCATAGAAATAGCCATAGAGCAGCGAGAGGCTTGCGTCTTTTCGTCTGTGGGGAAAGTGGTTGTAGGGTGGAAAATAAAAAAAAAACTAGAAAGTGAAGACTATGCAGCTCCAGCCCATATATGGCAACAGTACTCCATTTTCAGCCTGATCTGGATCCTTTAAAGATAAAGGGTAGTAACATGGAGTGATACAGAGAAGCAACCATTTATTCCCACCATCTTTAGTGAGGGATCGTACGTACGACTATATCTCACTTACGGAAGATCCACCATTAAAGATGTTCGGGAAAAAATGGTTGGTCCTCAGAAGAAATGTCATGCTGGAGAATTCACTTGCTCTGCGGGAAGTTTTTAACTTCAAACAGATTCTCGTAAACATTTTAGCACTTTCAAATAAACAAGTTGATTGACCTCTTGTGCTAAGAATTTGCCGTAAACATTTCCATGATGCTCAAAGAAACACACAGGTACAGCTTTGAACTGCGAGCGAATTGTGTATGTTTTTCCTCCCAGGCAAAATGAAATCATTGTTTACCACCGGCGTTTTCTTTCCGGGTCGTATTGAAAACACAACGCTTGATCAACTACAATAACCCTGTTAAATATATCTGCGTTACTTACAGGACCAGATAAAACGTAAGGCTGATGGTGTTTCTCAGTCAGGTTTTTTATTTCACTTATTTTGGTTTGGTTTTTGTTTTACGGTATATCAACCCCAATAGGTTCTTTAATGTCGACAAAATTTTTATTGCCTGTAATATGTTTTTCTTCAAAAATCTATTTCTGGGAATATTTATGTTGTTGTTATGAGGAGAACAGACATTTATTAGATCGTTTTTTGTTGGTTGATTTCCGGTGGACATGAAGTTTTTAACTATTGTAAACGCAGCGTAGCTTGATATCTAGGAAAGGTAAAGAATTTTATTCTTCAATTTCGTATGTAAATTCTATTGTATGTTCGACTTTGTTGATCTATAAAGTCAGGTAAATCCGTATCACGAAGATGTATTAGTAAAGCATCATCAATATATCGGAAATATGTTATTTGGGTAAATTGTTTTGGATAGGACCATATTCGAGAAATTCTAAGAAGATACATGCCATTAAGAGGTGATCCCATTAGTAATGTAAATTTTGTAAAAATCGTTATTAAATATGAAATGATATTGATTGGTTTGGTTTATTTTACGGCATATCAACCTCAATGGGTTATTTAATGCCGACAAAATGTTTATTGCTGCTAATATTTTTTATCTATCTATCTATCTATCTATCTATCTATCTATCTATCTATCTATCTATCTATCCCAGTATATATTGGTTTGGTTTGTTTTACGGCATATCAACCTCAATGGGTTATTTAATGCCGGCAAAATGTTTATTGCTGCTAATATATTTTATCTATCTATCTATCTATCTATCTATCTCAGTATATATTCGTTTGGTTTGGTTTGGTTTACGGCATATCAACGTCAATGGGTTATTTAATGCCGACAAAATTGTTATTGCTTGTAATATGTTTTTCTTTAAAAATCTATTTCTGGGAATAGTTTTTCTTGAAGAAATCTATAGCTGGTCATTTTTTTTCAAAGAATGTATAACTGATTGTATTTCTCGTATTTTTTTTAATGTATTGCTGATAATAATTGTTCCTTCAAAAATTATTGCTAGTAATAATTTTTTTTATTACAAAGTATTTCTGATATTAAAACCTATTTTTACACAAGTTTGGGTGTTAACTATTTGCCCATAATTGGGATCCTAACAGTTGTTACCATTCTGGGTCAGGGTGGACCTGGGAACATCAACAATTAAGAGGTGGTTCCACGCTCGCCAAAACCTCCTGATCAGAGGCCTTGCTGTTGGACGTAGTTTATCGCCTTACCCGGGACGCGGATGTAGTTTATCGCCTTACCCGGGACGCGGATGTAGTTTATCGCCATACCCAGGACGATTCTCAGTCAGTAATCGAAGGACAATCTGTAAGAACATTTTTTTCCATTCGAAAATCATCGTTTAGTGTCTGGCACACGGTTTCGTTACTAGTATTTGGTTCTGCTATCAGCTGCATGTTTAATCTTCGATTAGAGCGCCCCCTGGTTTGCCCTTTGTTCACATTCGCATCTTTTCTTAACGTTTTGGCTGTACACTTGAATAATTTGACACAGATTCTCCGTCTAGCCTGCGTCTCAAGAAAAATGACGTTGGATCATATAGGAATGTGCTCAGGTACAAAAGCTTGCCTAACTCAATAGCACAATCATTGGATACGCTCATTCCTTGAAGTTAATTGCCATATTTCATTAAATCTAAAGGGTGTACCAAAAATGTACTCACTTTTTGATTTCCCAGTAATGATAGTAGACACGGAAAAGAAATTATAAAAATTCCTACAGAAGGTAGCGAAGGATAGCGAGAAGAAGGGACTATGCATAAACTACAAGAAGACAGAATGCATAGTCATCAATAAAAAGATGAATTCAAAATGCGATGTACAGGTCGGGGACACTAAAATCAAACATGTGCGGAAGTTTAAGTATCTAGGAAATGTTCTGACAGACGACGGTAAGTGCGACGCTGAGATCCGAAGACGTACTAGGATGGCCAAGTCATGAGAAACTGGACAACCGACTTCCAATTCTAGTCGGGTTCGCTACCCGAAAGTAAACTCTCCCCACCCAACACCAGCTAGTAGGACTGTATATCATTATATTGTGGAGTTGAACACACCTCTCCAGACGAAGACTTGGACTCGTCTAAATGCATATAAACTGACGTCGAGAATCGTCAATGGAAAGAATAAATTGCTTATTTTAGCAAAACTACGTCATTTCCAAGCGACATACTATTTCTTGAGATGCGCGGAGCTAATTTGCAACATCAATTTCAACGACACAGGCTGGAGGCAGGCAAAGCTCCCTTTGAGTTTCAGAGGCCTGGGCCTTCGATCAGCGGTAGATTTGGCCCTTCCAGCATATCTTTCTTCACTTTCGTCCAGTCGCGAATTAATTGATGAGATACTCGGTGGATCGTCTCAGTGTTTGGAACAAGCTTGCAGCGTCTGGGCCCAAGAATTACTTTCTATCCAACTAGACACATCAAAACAAAAAAGCTGGGATAAAATAAAATGTGAGGCAAATTTTACTAATTTGAGGCTCTCTCTGAATCAGCATCGCCTCGCCTGTCTACTATCTGCTTCACAAACAAGTAGTGGCGCCTGGCTCAACGCAGTGCCCTCTTCATCTACCGGTACCCTTCTAGATGATGAGTGCAGTCGGGTCGGAGTCGCGATCCGTCTTGGACTCAAATTATGTGAGCGTCACAGATGCAGATGTGGAGCCTTTATCGATGAGTTTGGTCTGCATCCTCTCTCCTGCCGTCGTAGTGCCGGCCGCTTTCCACGGCATGCAGTAATAAACGACATCATCAAAAGAGGTTTGGATGCAGCTGGGTTCCCTTCCCAAATCGAACCCGTAGGCCTCGACCGCGGTGATGGAAAGCGGCCGGATGGCATTACCATTTTCCCTTTTAAAATGGGGAAGTCGTTGATTTGGGATGCGACCTGTGCGGATACATTTTCGGTCGGTAATTCGATCAGGTCCGCGGTTTAGCCGGGGTCCGTCGCCCGGGACGCAGAGATAAAAAAAAAATAGTTAAATATTCTTCTCTTGCTGATAGATTTTTTAAATTTACTCCTGTGGCAGTGGAGACATCAGGGGTTATTGGCCCTCGTTCGATGGCGTTCCTTCGGACGATTGGCGCGATTGCGTCTCGATTAAGGGACGAGCCTCGCGAAACGGAGTGGCTCTTGCAGTGTGTCTCACTGGCGATGGTACGAAGTAATGCTTTCTCCATCATTGCGGCTGGCAGAGGATAGCAAAAAAAATTGTTAATAGTTTCTGGAATTGTCATCAATGGTCAACTGAACTTGCTTTGTTTCAATAAATATTGCATAGTTTTTTATAAAAGATATTTTCTGACTTTAAAAAAACGTAAAAAACAAACAAATCAATCAACTATACAAGAGTAAAAAAAGGGAAGCAATCATTATTTTCTTTGAAGCTTCCAATTCTATGATTAACGCTAATCAAGTCTAAATCGCCGTAGGCGATACACATGTGGACGAAGGGTCTGAAATCAGACAGATCCACGGCGCCATGTGCACTCCTTGTACTATATTATTATTATTATTATTTTCTGTTGCGGCTCGAAGTCTGTGTGGGGTGGGGCGCAATTTATTTATTTTGAGGACCCACATGCGAGGTGGATTTGTTTTTGAAGTTACCTTCATCTATCCTTTGTTTAAAGAGGCGGAATCTACAAGGAAGCAAGTGGTTTGAATTTAGAGTTTTCCTTGTCCAAAGCTATGGGTTTCATAGCTACCCTGCTATTTAACCATAGCAGGAGACAGGAAGACATGGATTCATACCTATCCCAAGATTATTATAGCGACTGGAATTCGAACTCAGTTCTCCTATTTCTCAATCCGAGTCGCTATCCGTTACCCCACCGTGTCTCTGAAGAGGAAATACATAAAAGTTAAAATCTGAGAACAAAGACTGAAAACAAGAAAAACTGGAAAACCAACAATTTTTGAATCCTTATGTAACTTCCGTTCTCATTTTTAATGCCATGTCCTTTTAGGACGTAAAGATCATAGAATTCCATCCTTTGCTTTATTCTCTGAGAATTGCCATTTTTTGAAGGGGGGAGCTAACGGTGTGGTTTCTGAACTTTCTACACTATTGTTTAGAATTCAGAATTGTTCTCCCCCCCCCGCCACGACTAGCTTTTAACCATGGCTAGAGTGCCCCCTCTTCTCTGCTCTTTACCTGGGAGAGAAGAGACGGGTTCGTGCCTTTCCTACATGCAATTGCGCTAAAATGAACGCAACGGTCTTATTCAGATTTTAAACTCGTCTCCAATTTCTGCGCCGATAATTTCTCCACTGCATTGACCCTTCTGAAATAAGGCATGAATCCATCATTTACCTTTTCTCCACCTCATTTCAAAAGCTGTTGATTAAGCAAAGGGCTTGATTCAGACGAGGAGAATAAAATATTTAATTAGCGGCTTAATTAGCTTATTAACCAATTCACTTGATGCGTAAATCTTTCATTATTGCATCAGAGAAATTTTCTAATTAAGATCATATCGAGAATTGTGCAGTAAACGCCAAGAGAGCCAACGTATTGATCAAAGACTACAATAAAAAAATATCTTCTCATCGACGCAGCATTTCCACGAAATAAAAATATATCTGTCAAAGAATATGAGAAAAGAAAAGAAATGTGAAATTATAAAACTCTTGAAAATGCAAAATGGGGCACTTTGAAATTATTGGGGACCCTAGTAGATTTCAAATAGGTACAGACAATAAGATTAACAAGATCTCTGGTCACCGCGTGTGGAATTTTAGTAGTATTATTTTTTGGACTATATCGAGACTGGAAAGGGAAGAGTGGGTAGCTCCAGCCTATATATGGCAGTAGTACTCCATAGTTGGACTGATCTGGATCTTATAAAGATACTAAATGGATCGAGTGACAGAATTAACTTCATCTCGGAACTAATTTCAGCGTGGAATTAATTTCAACTTTGAACTAATTTCAGTTAGGAATTAATTTCAACTCGAAATTAATTTCAGCTTGGAACTAATTTCAGCTCGGAATTAATTTCAACTTTGAACTAATTTCAGTTAGGAATTAATTTCAACTCGGAACTAATTTCAGCTCGGAATTAATTTCAACTCGAAACTAATTTCAGCTCGGAATTAATTTCAACTCGAAACTAATTTCAGCTCGGAATTAATTTCAACTTTGAACTAATTTCAGTTAGGAATTAATTTCAACTCGGAACTAATTTCAGCTTGGAATTAATTTCAACTCGAAACTAATTTCAGCTTGGAATTAATTTCAACTCGATTTAAAATCAAAGTTATCAATTTCCGTGAATTCCAAAACAAAATGCAATGAGTTGGTGTTAATTTTTTAATTTAGTATTAAAAATCCTTAGTAGATAAGATAATTTAGAATTCATCTTTTCGGCAATTTTCATTCTTTTTTGTTTCAAATGAATAAATTGATACTTTTTTTTATTTACTTTTATTCATTTAAATCAGACCATCTTTTGGTTTGGTTGTTTTTGTTTCGCGGCATATCAACAACTTTATTCGAACATTATAAATAATTCAAGAGAATAACATTATTATTATTAATTTTAATTAGCTGTACTTTTTTTACCAAATAATCTCACAAAATGAAGGGAAATGTGAAAACTTGTTTTGACTTGCAACACAGGAGATGAATTATAACACATTGCTATCTTTTCTTGACAATGCATGTCATGACTTCAATTTTGAGATAAAAATATATTGTTATGTTTTAAAAATGTACTGCTGGTAATTTCACTCGAAAAATGTATTAATGGTAATTTTACTATAAAAATGTAATTTTATACTTTCATGGTATTTTGTTTTTGTCTAGGGGTTCACTTTGTATCCATGTCTGAGACATTAACAGGTGGTACCACTCCAATTCAGGGTTCACGTGGGAACAACAGCAATTAAGAAGTGATTCCCCGCTCCTCAAAACCTCCAATCTCCCGATCAGAAGCCTTGCTGCCAGATGTAGTATATCGTCATACCCAGGACTATTAGACCTTCTACAGACAACGACACTTCACAGAATAGAAAATTTTTTAATCGTTTTAGGTTTTCTTTTTAAAATAATATCGATAATGAGTAAAATCGATCTCTGACTTGTACAGAGTTATTAGAACTTTACTGTTTATAAGAGACTCTGCTTGCATCTACGGCACTGATATCTGCATACTAAAGAGATTTCTTTTACATTTTACAAAAGGATTCCTTTTAAATAAAGGACAGACAGTTATATACATTTTAATATATTTTATTTTAAGAAATTATGTTAAACAAGCAATCTTTTGGCGAAATTATTTTCCATTTTTTGGGGGAAAAACATTTTTTTATTAAAGAACAAACAGGTGTATATATATATTTTTTATGTAGTGTCAAGTTTTTAATTTTAAAAAAGTTACACAAATTAACAATAGTATTAAATAATAACAAAAAAAAACAACCAAATATGGATAATAATGGCAATGCTTCATCTAATAAATTTTTGTGATGTTAAAGAACACCTGTTGCCACTTTTAGTAATGTCAATGAATACTCGTTGTCACTTTCATCATGCTTGTTGTAGTAGAGACTTTTTAATCGCAGATACAACTATAGTAACACCGTTGAACAATACTGGTATCATATGCCTTTGAATATCACTAATAGTATCTAATCGATAATACTCGAATAATAATTAGCGAATAGAAGATCCGAATAGAAAAATAGTATAGTGAATAGAGTAGAGAAATGCGGTCCGTATAGTAATAGAGGATAGACTAGAAATAGCGATCCGACTAGTAATAGAAGATAGAATAGAAATAATGATCGTTAGTCGTCACTGAATTAACTCCTTCCCCGCACTTGGGCGAGATGTGACAAAAGGTCTTTTTTAGGAGGGGATCCAGGCGCGTACGCACGGGACAAGGACAAAAATTACCCTCAGCCCCCGCAACCGTCGATTGCGCTGGCCTCGGTGCGAGAACAATCCCCCTCCCTCCTGATTGCAATGGGAGAGCGCGGCCTCGGGCTGCTGTTCCCTAAGGCTGGGCACCTCTAAGTATAATTTTCTCAGTTGCCCCTCTGCCCTTAGAGAGATAAGCCCCTCAGCGCACTCTGTCCAAAGCAACTGAGAGATGATAAGCCTGCGTTGAAAATCCCTTACTACCGATCTTTTTACAAACTCAAGTCTCGTCACCGACATTTTATTCCTATATAAAAAAAATTGAGACAATTTCAGACTATTACGTCTTATTGCTACAAGGTGGAAACAAGCAAGAGAAATAAGATGAGAGAAAAGACAGAGTCAAATATGAATAATAATGACAAGGCTTCATCTGAAACAAGCAAAATTCCACATGAAAAGAAAGATTATGTCAAATATGAATAATTGACAGGGCTTCTTCTACAATTTCGAACTGGAAACAAACAAGAAATAAGGTGAAAAGAAAAAAGTGAATGAAAGAAATCTAAAGAAACGGACGTCAAATATGAATAATAATAATGACAAGCTTTCTTCTAAAAATTCACACAATTTCAGACTATTACGTCTTATTGCTACAAAGGTGTAAACAAGCATGAGAAATAAGATGAAAGAAAGACGAGTCAAATATGAATAATAATGACAAGGTTTCATCTAAAGAAATTCCACACAATTTCAGACGATTACGTCTTATTGATACAAAGGTGTAAACAAACAAGAAATAAGATGAAAAGAAAGACAGGTCAAATATGAATAATAATGACAAGGCTTCATCTAAGAAATTCACACAATTTCAGACTATTACGTCTTATTGCTACAAAGGTGTAAACAAGCAAGAGAAATAAGATGAAAAGAAAAGGGCAAGTAAAATATGAATAATAATGACAAGGCTTCATCTAAAGAAATTCACACAATTTCAGACTATTTACGTATACTGAACTTGCTACAAATATGAAAATAATGACAAAGAGAAATAAGATGAAAAAAAGAACACAGGTCAAATATGAATAATAATGACAAGGCTTCATCTAAAAATTCACACAATTTCAGACTATTACGTCTTATTGCTACAAGGTGTAAAACATGCAAGAGAAATAAGATGAAAGAAAGACAGGTCAAATATGAATAATAATCTCAAGGTTTCATCTAAGAAATTCACACAATTTCAGACTATTACGTCTTATTGCTACAAATTGTAAAAACATGCAATGCAGAAATAAGATGAAAAAAAGACAGAGTCAAATATGAATAATAATGACAAGGCTTCATCTAGAAAATTCACACAATTTCAGACTATTACGTCTTATTGCTACAAGGTGTAAACAAGCAAGAGAAATAAGATGAAAGAAAGACGAGTCAAATATGAATAATAATGACAAGGTTTCATCTAAGAAATTCACACAATTTCAGACTATTACGTCTTATTGTTACAAAGGTGTAAACATGCAGAGAAATAAGATGAAAAGAAAGACGAGTCAAATATGAATAATAATCTCAAGGCTTCATCTAAGAAATTCACACAATTTAAAGACTATTACGTCTTATTGCTACAAAGGTGTAAACAACAAGAGAAATAAGATGAAAAAAAGACGAGTCAAATATGAATAATAATGACAAGGCTTCATCTAAGAGAATTCACACAATTTCAGACTATTACGTCTTATTGCTACAAGGTGTAAACAAGCAGAGAAATAAGATGAAAGAAAGACAGAGTCAAATATGAATAATAATTACAAGGCTTCATCTAAAGAAATTCACACAATTTCAGACTATTACGTCTTATTGCTACAAAGGTGTAAACAAGCAAGAGAAATAAGATGAAAGAAAGACAGAGTCAAATATGAATAACAATGACAAGGCTTCATCTAAAAATTCACACAATTTCAGACTATTACGTCTTATTGCTACAAAGGTGTAAACAAGCAAAGAAATAAGATGAAAGAAAGACGAGTCAAATATGAATAATAATGACAAAGGCTTCATCTAAAGAAATTCACAATTTCAGACTATTACGTCTTATTGCTACAAAAGGCATAAACAAGCAAGAAATAAGATGAAAAGAAAAGACGAGACAAATATGAATAAAAATGACAAAGGCTTCATCTAAGAAATTCACACAATTTCAGACTATTACGTCTTATTGCTACAAAGGTGTAAACAAGCAAGAGAAATAAGATGAAAGAAAAGACGAGTCAAATATGAATAATAAGCAAAGGATTCATCTAAAAATTCACACAATTTCAGACTATTACGTCTTATTGCTACAAGGTGTAAACAAGCAAGAGAAATAAGATGAAAGAAATACGAATCAAATAGGAATAATAATGACAGGCTTCATCTAAAAAAATTTCACACGTCAATTAAACAAGCAAGAGAAATAAAGATGAAAGAAAGACGAGTCAAAAATGAATAATTACAAGCTTCTTATTCACACTGCAACGGGAAGAGAAATAAGATGAAGAAAACAAACAAAAAAATAATAATGACAAGGTTTCATCTAAAAAACACTTATTTCTACAAGTAAACAAGCAAATATGTCAAAATGAATAATGATAAGGCTTCATCTAAGAAATTCACACAATTTCAGACTATTACGTCTTATACTTTACAAAATTAAACATGCAAGAGAAATAAGATGAAAGAAAAGACGAGTCAAATATGAATAATAATGACAAGGCTTCATCTAAAAATTCACACAATTTCAGACTATTACGTCTTATTGCTACAAAGGTGGAATCAAGAAATAAGATGAGAAATAAGAATAATAATGAAAGCTTCAAAGACGAGTCAAATATGAATAATAATCTCAAAAGAATGACAATAAACTTTCATCTAAGAAATTCACACAATTTCAGACTATTACGTCTTATTGCTACAAAGGTGTAAACAAGCAAAGAGAAATAAAGATGAAAGAAAGACAGTCAAATATGAATAATAATGACAAGGCTTCATCTAAGAAAATTCACACAATTTCAGACTATTACCTCTTATTGCTACAAAGTGTAAACAAGGTAAGTAAACAAGCAAAGAAATAAGATGAAAGAAAGAAAAGACGGAGTCAAATATGAATAATAATGACAAGGCTTCATCTAAAAATTCACACAATTTCAGACTATTACGTCTTATTGCTACAAAGGTGTAAACATGCAAGAGAAATAAGATGAAAGAAAGACGAGTCAAATATGAATAATAATGACAAGGCTTCATCTAAGAAATTCACACAATTTCAGACGATTACGTCTTATTGCTACAAGGTGTAAACATGCAAGAGAAATAAGATGAAAGAAAGACGAGTCAAATATGAATAATAATGACAAGGCTTCATCTAAGAAATTCACACAATTTCAGACTATTCATGCGTCTTATTGCTACAAAGACTATTGTCTTAAACAAGCAAGCAGAAATAAGATGAAAGAAAGACAAGTCAAATATGAATAATAATGACAAGGCTTCATCTAAGAAATTCACACAATTTCAGACTATTACATCTTATTGCTACAAAATTGTAAGCAAGCAAGAAATAAAAATGAAGAAAGATCAAATATGAATAAAATGACGGCTTCATCTAAGAAAATTCACAAATTTATTGAATAATAATAAGATGAAAAAAGGCAAATGAATTCATCTAAGTCTAAATTCAAACAATTTCAGACTATTACGTCTTATTGCTACAAAGGTGTAAACAAGCAAGAGAAATAAGATGAAAGAAAGACGAGTCAAATATGATAATAATAATGACAAGGCTTCATCTAAAAAAATTCACACAATTTCAGACGATTACGTCTTATTGCTACAAAGGTAAACAACAAGCAAGAGAAAAAAGATCAAATAAGAATAATAACAAGGCTTCATCTAAAATTCACAATTTGACTATACGTCTTATTCCTACAAATAATCTCAAGAGAAATAAGATGAAAGAAAGAATTCAAATATGAATTTGACAAGGATCTAAAAATTCAAAATTTCAGACTAACCCGTCTTTGCTACAAAGGTGGAATCAAACAAAGAGAAATAAGATGAAAAGAGACGAGTCAAATATGAATAATAATGACAAGGCTTCATCTAAGAAATTCACACAATTTCAGACTATTACGTCTTATTGCTAAAGGTTTAAACAAGCAAGTAAGATGAAAAGAAAAAGTCAAAATGAATAACAATGACAGGCTTCATCTCAGAATTAAATTACAAGATACGTCTTATTGCTTCATCTAATAATTCACTAAAACGTCTTAAAGACAAGAAAATAAGATGAAAGAAAGACGGAAGTCAAATGAATAATAACAATCTCAAGGCTTCATCTAAGAAATTCACACAATTTCAGACTATTACGTCTTATTGCTACAAAGGTGTAAACAAGCAAGAGAAATAAGATGAAAGAAAGACAGAGTCAAATATGAATAATAATGACAAGGCTTCATCTAAAAAATTCACACAATTTCAGACTATTACGTCTTATTTGCTACAAGGTGTAAACAAGCAAGAGAAATAAGATGAAAAAAGACGAGTCAAATATGAATAATAATGGAAAGGCTTGCCACATCTAAAATTCCAAACCAATTTCTAAGACTATTACGTCTTATTGCTACAAGGTGTAAACAAGCAAGAGAAATAAGATGAAGAAAGGCCGGTCAAATATAGAATAATGACAAAATTTCATGAACACAATTTCAGACTATTAAATGCTTATTGCTCAAATATGCAAATAATAAGATGAAAAGGCTTCAAATATGAATAATAATGACAATTTCAGACACACAATTTCAGACTATTACGTCTTATTGTTACAAGGTGTAAACAAGCAAGAGAAATAAGATGAAAGAAAGAAGACAAATATGAATAATAATAACAAGGCTTCATCTAAAAAATTCACACAATTTCAGACTATTACGTCTTATTGTTACAAAGGTGTAAACAAGCAAGAGGAAATAAGATGAAAGAAAGACGTCTTATTGTTACAAAGTGTCAAATATGAATAATAATGATGTTTCATCTAAAGAAAATTCACACAATTTCAGACTATTACGTCTTATTGCTACATAATTGTGTAAACAAGCAATTTCGAACTAAGAGAAATAAGATGAAAGAAAGATGAAATCAAATATGAATAATAATGACAAGGCTTCATCTAAGAAATTCACACAATTTCAGACTATTACGTCTTATTGCTACAAGTTTAGCCAAACAAGCAAGAGAAATAAGATGAAGAAAAGACAGGTCAAATATGAATAATAATGACAAGGCTTCATCTAAAGAAATTCACACAATTTTGGACTATTACGTCTTATTGCTACAAGGTGTAAACAAGCAAGAAATAAGATGAAAGAAAGACAGTCAAATATGAATAATAATGACAAGGCTTCATCTAAGAAATTCACACAATTCGAACTATTACGTCGTCTTATTGCTACAAGGTGAAAACAAGCAAGAAAAAATAAGATCTAAGAAGAAAGACGAGTCAAATATGAATAATAATGACAAGGCTTCATCTAAGAAATTCACAAAATTTCAGACTATTACGTCTTATTGCTACAAAGTAAGATAAACAAGCAAGAATAAGAAATGATCTAAATGAAAGTCAAAATGAATAAGAACAAAAGTTCAAATATGAATAATAAATCACACAATTTAAGACTATTACGTCTTATTGCTACAAAGGTGTAAACAACAAGAGAAATAAGATGAAAAGAAACACATCAAATAAGAATAATAATGACAATTCATTCACAATTTCAGACTATTACGTCTTATTGCTACAAAGGTGTAAACAAGCAAGAGAAATAAGATGAAAGAAAGATAAAGTCAAATATGAATAATAATGACAAGGCTTCATCTAAGAAATTCACACAATTTCAGACTATTACGTCTTATTGCTACAAAAGTGTAAACAAGCAAAGAAATAAGATGAAAGAAAAGACAGTCAAATATGAATAATAATGACAAGGCTTCATCTAAAGAAATTCACACAATTTCAGACTATTACGTCTTATTGCTACAAAGGTGTAAACAAGCAAGAGAAATAAGATGAAAGAACAGAGTCAAATATGAATAATAATGACAAAGGCTTCATCTAAGAAATTCACACAATTTCACTATTACGTCTTATTGCTACAAAATAATGTAAACAAGCAAGAGAAATAAGATAATAATGACAAAGACGAGTCAAATATGAATAATAATGACAAGGGTGTCATCAAAGAAATTCACACAATTTCAGACTATTACGTCTTATTCTACAAAGGTGTAAACAAGCAAGAAATAATAAGATGAAAGAAAAGACGAGTCAAATATGAATAATAATGACAAGGCTTCATCTAAAAGAAATTCACACAATTTCAGACTATTACGTCTTATTGCTACAAGGTGTAAACAAGCAAGAGAAATAAGATGAAAGAAAAGACGAGTCAAATATGAATAATAATGACAAGGCTTCATCTAAGAAATTCACACAATTTCAGACTATTACGTCTTATTGTTACAAAAGCAAAGAAATGAAAGAAAAACACAAGGCTTCATCAAGAAATTCACACAATTTCAGACTAACGTCTTATTGCTACAAAATGCAAGAGAAAAGATGAAAAAAGACGAGTCAAATATGAATAATAATGACAAGGCTTCATCTAAGAAATTCACACAATTTCAGACTATTACGTCTTATTGCTACAAGACATTGTAAACAAAGCAAGAGAAATAAGATGAAAAAAGACAGTCAAATATGAATAATAATGACAAGGCTTCATCTAAGAAATTCACACAATTTAAGACTATTACGTCTTATTGCTACAAAGGTGTAAACAAGCAAGAGAAATAAGATGAAAGAAAAGAATAATAAGAATCAAATATGAATAATAATGACAAACTTCATCTAAGAAATTCCAAGAAATTTCAGACTATTACGTCTTATTGCTACAAAGGTGTAAACAAGCAAGAGAAATAAGATGAAAGAAAGACAGAGTCAAATATGAATAATAATGACAAGGCTTCATCTAAGAAATTCACACAATTTCAGACTATTACGTCTTATTGCTACAAAGGTGTAAACAAGCAAGAGAAATAAGATGAAAGAAAGACAGAGTCAAATATGAATAATAATGACAAGGCTTCATCTAAGAAATTCACACAATTTCAGACTATTACGTCTTATTGCTACAAAGGTGTAAACAAGCAAGAGAAATAAGATGAAAGAAAGACGAGTCAAATATGAATAATAATGACAAGGCTTCATCTAAGAAATTCACACAATTTCAGACTATTACGTCTTATTGCTACAAAGGTGTAAACAAGCAAGAGAAATAAGATGAAAGAAAGACGAGTCAAATATGAATAATAATGACAAAGGCTTCATCTAAGAAATTCACACAATTTCAGACTATTACGTCTTATTGCTACAAAAGGTGTAAACAAGCAAGAGAAATAAGATGAAAAGAAAAGACGGAGTCAAATATGAATAATAATGACAAGGCTTCATCTAAGAAATTCACACAATTTCAGACTATTACGTCTTATTGCTACAAAGTGTAAACAAGCAAGAGAAATAAGATGAAAGAAAAGACGAGTCAAATATGAATAATAATGACAAGGCTTCATCTAAGAAATTCACACAATTTCAGACTATTACGTCTTATTGCTACAAAGGTGTAAACAAGCAAGAGAAATAAGATGAAAGAAAGACGAGTCAAATATGAATAATAATGACAAGGCTTCATCTAAGAAATTCACACAATTTCAGACTATTACGTCTTATTGCTACAAAGGTGTAAACAAGCAAAAGAGAAATAAGATGAAAGAAAGACACGTCTTAGTCAAATATGAATAATAATGAAAGAAAGGCAAGTCAAATCTAAGGCATCTAAGAAATTTTCAGACTATTACGTCTTATTGCTACAAGGTGTAAACAAGCAAGAGAAATAAGATGAAAAGAAAGACAGAGTCAAATATGAATAATAATGACAAGGCTTCATCTAAGAAATTCACACAATTTCAGACTATTACGTCTTATTGCTACAAGGTGTAAACAAGCAAGAGAAATAAAGATGAAAGAAAGACGAGTCAAATATGAATAATAATGACAAGGCTTCATCTAAGAAATTCACACAATTTCAGACTATTACGTCTTATTGCTACAAGGTGTAAACAAGCAAGAAATAAGATGAAAGAAAGACGAGTCAAATATGAATAATAATGACAAGGCTTCATCTAAAAGAAATTCACAAAATTTCAGAAATTACGTCTTATTTCTACAAAATTGTAAACAAGCAAGAGAAATAAGATAAGAAAAGAAAGAAGTCAAATATGAATAATAATGACAAGGCTTCATCTAAGAAATTCACACAATTTCAGACTATTACGTCTTATTGCTTACAAAGGTGTAAACAAGCAAGAGAAATAAGATGAAAGAAAGAAAAATATGAATAATAATGACAAGGCTTCATCTAAGAAATTCACACAATTTCAGACTATTACGTCTTATTGCTACAAGGTGTAAACAAGCAAGAGAAATAAGATGAAAGAAAGACAATTTCAAATATGAATAATAATGACAAGGCTTCATCTAAGAAATTCACACAATTTCAAGACTATTACGTCTTATTACAAAGGTGTAAAAAACAACAAATAAAGAAGAAATAAAGATGAATAAAAGACGAGTCAAATATGAATAATAATGACAAGGCTTCATCTAAGAAATTCACACAATTTCAGACTATTACGTCTTATTGCTACAAAGGAAATGTAAACAAGCAAATAAGAGAAATAAGATACACAAGAAAAGACGAGTCAAATATGAATAATAATGACAAAGGCTTCATCTAAGAAATTCACACAATTTCAGACTATTACGTCTTATTGCTACAAAGGTGTAAACAAGCAAGAGAAATAAGATGAAAGAAAAGACGAGTCAAATATGAATAATAATGACAAGGCTTCATCTAAGAAAATTCACACAATTTCAGACTATTACGTCTTATTGCTACAAGGTGTAAACAAGCAAGAGAAATAAGATGAAAGAAAGACGAGTCAAATATGAATAATAATGACAAGGCTTCATCTAAGAAATTCACACAATTTCAGACTATTACGTCTTATTGCTACAAGGTGTAAACAAGCAAGAGAAAATAAGATGAAAGAAAGACAGTCAAATATGAATAATAATGACAAGGCTTCATCTAAGAAATTCACACAATTTCAGACTATTACGTCTTATTGCTACAAAGGTGTAAACAAGCAAGAGAAATAAGATGAAAGAAAAGACAGAGTCAAATATGAATAATAATGACAAGGCTTCATCTAAGAAATTCACACAATTTCAGACTAGACGTCTTATTACTACAAAGTGTAAACAAGCAAGAGAAATAAGATGAAAAACACGAATCAAATATGAATAATAATGAAAAAGCTTCATCTAAGAAATTCAAAATTTCAGACTAAGTCTTATTACAAAAAGTAAACAAGCAAGAAATAAGATGAAAGAAAGAAGTCAAATATGAATAATAATGACAAGGCTTCATCTAAAGAAATTCACACAATTTCAGACTATTACGTCTTATTGCTACAAGGTGTAAACAAGCAAGAGAAATAAGATGAAAGAAAAGACAGAGTCAAATATGAATAATAATGACAAGGCTTCATCTAAGAAATTCACACAATTTCAGACTATTACGTCTTATTGCTACAAAGGTGTAAACAAGCAAGAGAAATAAGATGAAAGAAAAGACGAGTCAAATATGAATAATAATGACAAGGCTTCATCTAAGAAATTCACACAATTTCAGACTATTACGTCTTATTGCTACAAAAGGTGTAAACAAGCAAGAGAAATAAGATGAAAGAAAGACGAGTCAAATATGAATAATAATGACAAGGCTTCATCTCAGAAATTCACACAATTTCAGACTATTACGTCTTATTGCTACAAGGTGTAAACAAGCAAGAAAAATAAGATGAAAGAAAGTTGAGTCAAATAAGAATAATAATGACAAGGCTTCATCTAAGAAATTCACACAATTTCAGACTATTACGTCTTATTTCTACAAGGTGTAAACAAGCAAGAGAAATAAGATGAAAGAAAGACGAGTCAAATATGAATAATAATGACAAAAATTCACAAATTTCAGACTTCATCTTATTATTTAAAGGTGTAAACAACACAATTTCAGACTATTACGTCTTATTGACTACTACAAATGTGTAAACAAGCAAGAGAAATAAGATGAAAGAAAGACGAGTCAAATATGAATAATAATGACAAGGCTTCATCTAAGAAATTCACAAAATTTCAGACTATTACGTCTTATTGCTACAAGGTGTAAACAAGCAAGAGAAATAAGATGAAAGAAAGACGAGTCAAATATGAATAATAATGACAAGGCTTCATCTAAGAAATTCACACAATTTCAGACTATTACGTCTTATTGCTACAAAGGTGTAAACAAGCAAGAAATAAGATGAAAGAAAGACGAGTCAAATATGAATAATAATGACAAGGCTTCATCTAAGAAAATTCACACAATTTCAGACTATTACGTCTTATTGCTACAAAAGGTGTAAACAAGCAAGAGAAATAAGATGAAAGAAGGCTTCTCAAGAGTCAAATATGAATAATAATGACAAGGCTTCATCAAAAGAAATTCACACAATTTCAGACTATTACGTCTTATTGCTACAAGGTGTAAACAAGCAAGAGAAATAAGATGAAAAGAAAGACAGAGTCAAATATGAATAATAATGACAAAGGCTTCATAAAGAAATTCACACAATTTCAGACTATTACGTCTTATTGCTACAAGGTGTAAACAAGCAAGAGAAATAAGATGAAAGAAAAAAGTCAAATATGAATAATAATGACAAAGCTTCATCTAAGAAATTCACAAATTTCAGACTATTACGTCTTATTGCTACAAAATTGTAAACAAGCAAGAGAAATAAGATGAAAGAAAAGACAGAGTCAAATATGAATAATAATGACAAGGCTTCATCTAAGAAATTCACACAATTTCAGACTATTACGTCTTATTGCTACAAAGGTGTAAACAAGCAAGAGAAATAAGATGAAAGAAAGACGAGTCAAATATGAATAATAATGACAAGGCTTCATCTAAGAAATTCACAAAATTTCAGACTATTACGTCTTATTGCTACAAAAAGGTAAGATAAAACAAAAAGAAATAAGATGAAAGAAAGACGAGTCAAATATGAATAATAATGACAAGGCTTCATCTAAAAATTCACAAAATTTCAGACTATTACGTCTTATTGCTACAAAGGTGTAAACAAGCAAGAGAAATAAGATGAAAGAAAGAAGACGAGTCAAATATGAATAATAATGACAAGGCTTCATCTAAGAAATTCACACAATTTCAGACTATTACGTCTTATTGCTACAAAAGGTGTAAACAAGCAAGAGAAATAAGATGAAAGAAAGACGAGTCAAATATGAATAATAATGACAAGGCTTCATCTAAGAAATTCACACAATTTCAGACTATTACGTCTTATTGCTACAAAGGTGTAAACAAGCAAGAGAAATAAATAAGATGAAAAAAATGACAAGGCTTCATCTAAGAAATTCAAATATGAATAATAATGAAAAACAAGAGGCTTCATCTAAGAAATTCATCACAATTTCAGACTATTACGTCTTATTGCTACTACAAAGGTGTAAACAAGAATAATAAAGAGAAATAAGATGAAAGAAAGACAAGTGTCAAATAAGATGAATAATCAAAATGAATACAAGGCTTCATCTAAGAAATTCACACAATTTCAGACTATTACGTCTTATTGCTACAAGGTGTAAACAAGCAAGAGAAATAAGATGAAAGAAAGACGAGTCAAATATGAATAATAATGACAAGGCTTCATCTAAAGAAATTCACACAATTTCAGACTATTACGTCTTATTGCTACAAGGTGTAAACAAGCAAGAGAAATAAGATGAAAGAAAGACGAGTCAAATATGAATAATAATGACAAGGCTTCATCTAAGAAATTCACACAATTTCAGACTATTACGTCTTATTGCTACAAAAGGTGGAAACAAGCAAGAGAAATAAGATGTAAACAAGTCAAAAGAATAAAATAAGATGAAAGACTAAAAAGGTGTAAGTCAAATATGAATAATAATAATAACAAGGCTTCATCTAAGAAATTCACACAATTTCAGACGTCTATTACGTGTAAAACAAGCAAGAGAAATAAGATGTCAAATATGAATAATAACACAAGGCTTCATCTAAGAAATTCACACAAAGACTATTACGTCTTATTGCAAGGTGTAAACATGCAAGAGAAATAAGATGAAAGAAAAAGACGAGTCAAATATGAATAATAATGACAAGGCTTCATCTAAGAAATTCACACAATTTCAGACTATTACGTCTTATTGCTACAAGGTGTAAACAAGCAAGAGAAATAAGATGAAAGAAAGACGAGTCAAATATGAATAATAATGACAAGGCTTCATCTAAAGAAATTCACACAATTTCAGACTATTACGTCTTATTGCTACAAGGTGTAAACAAGCAAGAGAAATAAGATGAAAGAAAGACGAGTCAAATATGAATAATAATGACAAGACTATTACGTCTTATTGCTACTTCATCTGAAAGAAAATTCAAATATGAATTTCAGACTATTACAATTTCTTATTGCTACAAAGGTGTAAACAAGCAAGAGAAATAAGATGAAAAGAAAGACGAGTCAAATATGAATAATAATGACAAGGCTTCATCTAAGAAATTCACACAATTTCAGACTATTACGTCTTATTGCTACAAAGGTAAACAAGCAAGAGAAATAAGATGAAAAAAAGACGAGTCAAATATGAATAATAATGACAAGGCTTCATCTAAGAAATTCACACAATTTCAGACTATTACGTCTTATTGCTACAAGGTGTAAAAACAAGAAAATAAGATGAAGAATAAAAAGACGAAAGTCAAATATGAATAATAATGACAAGAGCTTCATCTAAGAAATTCACACAATTTCAGACTATTACGTCTTATTCAGACTATTACAAAGGTGTAAACAAGCAAGAGAAATAAGATGAAAAAAAAGACGAGTCAAATATGAATAATAATGACAAGGCTTCATCTAAGAAATTCACACAATTTCAGACTATTACGTCTTATTTTACAAAAAGGTGTAAACAAGCAAGAGAAATAAGATGAAAAAAGACGAGTCAAATATGAATAATAATGACAAGTTTCATCTTCATCTAAGAAATTCACAAATACAATTTCAGACTATTACGTCTTATTGTCTTACAAAGGTGTAAACAAGCAAGAGAAATAAGATGAAAGAAAGACGAGTCAAATATGAATAATAATGACAAGGCTTCATCTAAGAAATTCACACAATTTCAGACTATTACGTCTTATTGCTACAAAAGGTGTAAACAAGCAAGAGAAATAAGATGAAAGAAAGACGAGTCAAATATGAATAATAATGACAAGGCTTCATCTAAGAAATTCACACAATTTCAGACTATTACGTCTTATTGCTACAAAGTGTAAACAAGCAAGAGAAATAAGATGAAAGAAAACAAGCAAAGATGAAAATGACAAGCTTCATCTAAGAAAGACTAAATTGCTACAAGGTGTAAACAAGCAAGAGAAATAAGATCAAATATGAATAATAATGACAAGGCTTCATCTAAGAAATTCACACAATTTCAGACTATTACGTCTTAAACTACAAAGAGAAATAAGATGAAAGAAAACAAGTCAAATATGAATAATAATGACAAGGTTTGAAAAATTCACACAATTTCAGACTATTACGTCAAATAAACATGCAAGAGAAATAAGATGAAAGAAATGACAAATAAGGCTTCTTCATCTAAGAAATTCACACAATTTCAGACTATTACGTCTTATTGCTACAAAGGTGTAAACAAGCAAGAGAAACAAGCAAATAATAATAAAGAGAAATAAGATGAAAAAGAAAGACGAGTCAAATATGAATAATAATGACAAAAGGCTTCATCTAAGAAATTCACACAATTTCAGACTATTACGTCTTATTGCTACAAGGTGTAAACAAGCAAGAGAAATAAGATGAAAGAAAGACGAGTCAAATATGAATAATAATGACAAGGCTTCATCTAAGAAATTCACACAATTTCAGACTATTACGTCTTATTGCTACAAGGTGTAAACAAGCAAGAGAAATAAGATGAAAGAAAGACGAGTCAAATATGAATAATAATGACAAGGGCTTCATCTAAGAAATTCACAAAATTTCAGACTATTACGTCTTATTTTACAACAACGTCTTAATGTCAAAAACAAGCAAGAGAAATAAGATGAAAGAAAGACGAGTCAAATATGAATAATAATGACAAGGCTTCATCTAAGAAATTCACACAATTTCAGACTATTACGTCTTATTGCTACAAGGTGTAAACAAGCAAGAGAAATAAGATGAAAGAAAGACGAGTCAAATATGAATAATAATGACAAGGCTTCATCTAAGAAATTCACACAATTTCAGACTATTACGTCTTATTGTTACAAGGTGTAAACAAGCAAGAGAAATAAGATGAAAAAAAAGACGAGTCAAATATGAATAATAATGACAAGAAATTTCATCTTATTGCTAAATTCACACAATTGAAAGAAAGACTAATATGAATAATATTGACTACTTCATCTAAGAAATTAAACAACGTCTTATTGCTACAAACAAAGAGAAATAAGATGAAAGAAAAGACAGAAGTCAAATATGAATAATAATGACAAAAGCTTCATCTAAGAAATTCACAAAATTTCAGACTATTACGTCTTATTGCTACAAGGTGTAAACAAGCAAGAGAAATAAGATGAAAGAAAGACGAGTCAAATATGAATAATAATGACAAGGCTTCATCTAAGAAATTCACACAATTTCAGACTATTACGTCTTATTGCTACAAGGTGTAAACAAGCAAGAGAAATAAGATGAAAGAAAGACGAGTCAAATATGAATAATAATGACAAGGCTTCATCTAAGAAATTCACACAATTTCAGACTATTACGTCTTATCAAGAGAAATAAGATGAAAGAAAGACGAGTCAAATATGAATAATAATTTCAAGCTTCATCTAAGAATTCACACAATTTCTTATTACGTCTTACAAAGGTGTAAACAAGCAAGAGAAATAAGAAACAAAAAATAAATGAAAAAAGACGAGTCAAATATGAATAATAATGACAAGGCTTCATCTAAGAAATTCACACAATTTCAGACTATTACGTCTTATTGCTACAAGGTGTAAACAAGCAAGAGAAATAAGATGAAAGAAAGACGAGTCAAATATGAATAATAATGACAAGGCTTCATCTAAGAAATTCACACAATTTCAGACTATTACGTCTTATTGCTACAAAGGTGTAAACAAGCAAGAGAAATAAGATGAAAGAAAAAGACAGAGTCAAATAAATAATGAATAATAATTTCAGACTATTACGTCTTATTGCTAGGTGTAAACAAGAGAAATAAGATGAAAGAAAGACATCAAATATGAATAATAAGAAAGGCTTCATCTAAGAAATTCACAATTTCAGACTATTACGTCTTATTGTAAACAAAGAGAAATAAGATAAACAAGCAAGAGAAATAAGATGAAAGAAAAGCAAGAGAAATAAGTCAAATATGAATAATAATGACAAGGCTTCATCTAAGAAATTCACACAATTTCAGACTATTACGTCTTATTGCTACAAGGTGTAAACAAGCAAGAGAAATAAAAGATGAAAGAAAGACGAGTCAAATATGAATAATAATGACAAGGTTTCATCTAAGAAATTCACAAAATTTCAGACTATTACGTCTTATTGCTACAAAGGTGTAAACAAGCAAGAGAAATAAGATGAAAGAAAGACTAAGAGTCAAATATGAATAATAATGACAAGGCTTCATGAAAGAAATTCACAATTTCAGACTATTACGTCTTATTGCTACAATTACGTCTTGCTACAAACAAGCAAGAGAAATAAGATGAAAGAAAGACGAGTCAAATATGAATAATAATGACAAGGCTTCATCTTCATCTAAGAAATTCAAAGGTGTAAACAAGCAGGAGAAATTTCAAATATGAATAATAAGACTATTTCAGACGATTACGTCTTATTGCTACAAAGGTGTAAACAAGCAAGAGAAATAAGATGAAAGAAAGACGAGTCAAATATGAATAATAATGACAAGGCTTCATCTAAGAAATTCACACAATTTCAGACTATTACGTCTTATTGCTACAAAGGTGTAAACAAGCAAGAAAAATAAGATGAAAGAAAGACGAGTCAAATATGAATAATAATGACAAGGCTTCATCTAAGAAATTCACACAATTTCAGACTATTACGTCTTATTTCTACAAGGTGTAAACAAGCAAGAGAAATAAGATGAAAGAAAGACGAGTCAAATATGAATAATAATGACAAGGCTTCATCTAAGAAATTCACAAAATTTCAGACTATTACGTCTTATTGCTACAAAGGTGTAAACAAGCAAGAGAAATAAGATGAAAGAAAGACGAGTCAAATATGAATAATAATGACAAGGCTTCATCTAAGAAATTCACACAATTTCAGACTATTACGTCTTATTGCTACAAGGTGTAAACAAGCAAGAGAAATAAGATGAAAGAAAGACGAGTCAAATATGAATAATAATGACAAGGCTTCATCTAAGAAATTCACACAATTTCAGACTATTACGTCTTATTGTAAACAAGCAAGAAATAAGATGAAAGAAACAACAAGTCAAATAGAAATGAAGCTTCATCTAAAAATTCACACAATTTCAGACGTCTTATTCTACAAGGTGGAAACAAGCAAAATATGAATAAATAATGAGTCAAAATGAATAATAATCTAAGAAAATTAAAAACAGAAATTTCAGACTATTACGTCTTATTGCTACAAAGGTGTAAACAAGCAAGAGAAATAAGATGAAAGAAAGACGAGTCAAATATGAATAATAATGACAAGGCTTCATCTAAGAAATTCACACAATTTCAGACTATTACGTCTTAATGCTACAAGGTGGAAACAAGCAAGAGAAATAATATGAAAGAAAGACGAGTCAAATATGAATAATAATGACAAGGCTTCATCTAAGAAATTCACACAATTTCAGACGATTACGTTCAACGTCTTAAAGGTGTAAACAAGCAAGAGAAATAAGATGAAAGAAAAGACGAGTCAAATATGAATAATAATGACTAAGGCTTCATCTCAAAAGAATAAAATGACAAGGCTTTCTAAGAAATTCACAATTTCAGACTATTACGTCTTATTGCTACAAAGGTGTAAACAAGCAAGAGAGAAATAAGATGAAAAGAAAAGACGAGTCAAATATGAATAATAATGACAAGGCTTCATCTTAAGAAATTCACAATTTCAGACTATTACGTCTTATTGCTACAAGGTGTAAACAAGCAAGAGAAATAAGATGAAAGAAAAGACGAGTCAAATATGAATAATAATGACAAGGCTTCATCTAAGAAATTCACACAATTTCAGACTATTACGTCTTATTGCTACAAGGTGTAAACAAGCAAGAGAAATAAGATGAAAGAATAAAAGACGAGTCAAATATGAATAATAATGACAAGGCTTCATCTAAGAAATTCACAAAATTTCAGACTATTACGTCTTATTGCTACAAGGTGTAAACAAGCAAGAGAAATAAGATGAAAGAAAGACGAGTCAAATATGAATAATAATGAAAAGGCTTCATCTAAGAAATTCACAAAATTTCAGACTATTACGTCTTATTGCTACAAAAGGTGTAAACAAGCAAGAGAAATAAGATGAAAAGAGTCAAATATGAACGACAAAGGCTTCATCTAAGAAATTCACACAAAGACTATTATGAAAGCAAGAAATAAGATAATCAAATATGAATAATAATGACAAGGCTTCATCTAAGAAATTCACACAATTTCAGACTATTACGTCTTATTGTTACAAGGTGTAAACAAGCAAGAGAAATAAGATGAAAGAAAGACGAGTCAAATATGAATAATAATGACAAGGCTTCATCTAAGAAATTCACACAATTTCAGACTATTACGTCTTATTGCTACAAGGTGTAAACAAGCAAGAGAAATAAGATGACAAGCCTCAAAGAAAGACGAGTCAAATATGAATAATAATGACAAGGCTTCATCTAAGAAATTCACAAAATTTCAGACTATTACGTCTTATTGTTACAAAAGGTGTAAACAAGCAAGAGAAATAAGATGAAAGAAAGACGAGTCAAATATGAATAATAATGACAAGGCTTCATCTAAGAAATTCACACAATTTCAGACTATTACGTCTTATTGCTACAAGGTGTAAAACAAGCAAGAGAAATAAGATGAAAAAGAAAGACGAGTCAAATATGAATAATAATGGCTTCATCAAGAAATTCTTCACAATTTCAGACTATTACGTCTTATTGCTACAAAACAAGCAAGAGAAATAAGATCAGTCAAATATGAATTTCAGACTCATCTACAATTTCTTATTATTGCTACAAGGTGTAAAAACAAGCAAGAGAAATAAGATGAAAGAAAGACGAGTCAAATATGAATAATAATGACAAGGCTTCATCTAAGAAATTCACACAATTTCAGACTATTACGTCTTATTGCTACAAGGTGTAAACAAGCAAGAGAAATAAGATGAAAGAAAGACGAGTCAAATATGAATAATAATGACAAGGCTTCATCTAAGAAATTCACACAATTTCAGACTATTACGTCTTATTGCTACAAGGTGTAAACAAGCAAGAGAAATAAGATGAAAGAAAGACGAGTCAAATATGAATAATAATGACAAGGCTTCATCTAAGAAATTCACACAATTTCAGACTATTACGTCTTATTGCTACAAGGTGTAAACAAGCAAGAGAAATAAGATGAAAGAAAGACGAGTCAAATATGAATAATAATGACAAGGCTTCATCTAAGAAATTCACACAATTTCAGACTATTACGTCTTATTGCTACAAGGTGAAAAAACAAGCAAGAGAAATAAGATGTCAAAAGAATAAAAGACGAAGAAATTCACACAATTTCAAATATGAATAATCAAATGAATAATAACAAGGCTTCATCTAATAAATTCACACAATTTCAGACTATTACGTCTTATTGCTACAAGGTGTAAACAAGCAAGAGAAATGAAATGAAAAAACACGAGTCAAATATGAATAATAATGACAAGGTTTCATCTAAGAAATTCACACAATTTCAGACTATTACGTCTTATTGTTACAAGGTGTAAACAAGCAAGAGAAATAAGATGAAAGAAAGACGAGTCAAATATGAATAATAATGACAAGGCTTCATCTAAGAAATTCACGCAATTTCAGACTATTACGTCTTATTGCTACAAGGTAAACAAGCAAGAGAAATAAGATGAAAAGAAAGACGAGTCAAATATGAATAATAATGACAAGGCTTCATCTAAGAAATTCACACAATTTCAGACTATTACGTCTTATTGTTACAAGGTGTAAACAAGCAAAGAATAAGATGAAATGAAAACGAGTCAAATATGAATAAAATGACAAGGCTTCATCTAAGAGAAATACGTCTTATTGCTACAATAAAAACAAAAGAAATAAGATGAAAGACGAGTCAAATATGAATAATAATGACAAGGCTTCATCTAAGAAATTCACACAATTTCAGACTATTACGTCTTATTGCTACAAAGGTGTAAACAAGCAAGAGAAATAAGATGAAAGAAAGACGAGTCAAATATGAATAATAATGACAAGGCTTCATCTAAGAAATTCACACAATTTCAGACTATTACGTCTTATTGCTACAAGAGAAATAAGATGAAAGAAAAACAAGCAAGAGAAATAAGATGAAAGAAAGACGAGTCAAATATGAATAATAATGACAAGGCTTCATCTAAGAAATTCACACAATTTCAGACTATTACGTCTTATTGCTACAAGGTGTAAACAAGCAAGAGAAATAAGATGAAAGAAAGACGAGTCAAATATGAATAATAATGACAAGGCTTCATCTGAAATTCACAATTTCAGACTATTACGCTTCAATCTCAAATAGAATAATAATCATCTAAAATTCACACAATTTCAGACTATTACGTCTTATTGCTACAAGGTGTAAACAAGCAAGAGAAATAAGATGAAAGAAAGACGAGAAAAATATGAATAATAATGACAAGGCTTCATCTAAGAAATTCACACAATTTCAGACTATTACGTCTTATTGCTACAAGGTAAAAAACAAACAAGAGAAATAAGATGAAAGAAAGACGAGTCAAATATGAATAATAATGACAAGGCTTCATCTAAGAAATTCACACAATTTCAGACTATTACGTCTTATTGCTACAAGGTCTTATTCATCTAGAAATTCACACAACAGACTAAGGTGTAAAACAAGCAAGAGAAATAAGATGAAAGAAAGACGAGTCAAATATGAATAATAATGACAAGGCTTCATCTAAGAAATTCACACAATTTCAGACTATTACGTCTTATTGCTACAAAGGTGTAAACAAGCAAGAGAAATAAGATGAAAGAAAGACGAGTCAAATATGAATAATAATGACAAGGCTTCATCTAAGAAATTCAATTTAAGACTAACGTCTTACTACAATTTCAAGAGAAATAAGATTACGAGTCAAATATGAATAATAATGACAAGGCTTCATCTAAGAAATTCACACAAAACTAACGTCTTATTGCTACAAGGTGGAAACAAGCAAGAAATAAGATGAAAGAAAGACGAGTCAAATATGAATAATAATGACAAGGCTTCATCTAAGAAATTCACACAATTTCAGACTATTACGTCTTATTGCTACAAGGTGTAAACAAGCAAGAGAAATAAGATGAAAGAAAGACGAGTCAAATATGAATAATAATGACAAGGCTTCATCTAAGAAATTCACACAATTTCAGACTATTACGTCTTATTGCTACAAAGGTGTAAACAAGCAAGAGAAAAATAAGATGAAAGAAAGACGAGAAATTCACAAAATTTCAAATATGAATAATAATGACAAGGCTTCATCTCAAGAAATTCACAAATTTCAGACTATTACGTCTTATTGCTACAAAGGTGTAAACAAGCAAGAGAAATAAGATGAAAGAAAGACGAGTCAAATATGAATAATAATGACAAGGCTTCATCTAAGAAATTCACACAATTTCAGACTATTACGTCTTATTGCTACAAGGTGTAAACAAGCAAGAGAAATAAGATGAAAGAAAGACGAGTCAAATATGAATAATAATGACAAGGCTTCATCTAAGAAATTCACACAATTTCAGACTATTACGTCTTATTGCTACAAAGTGTAAACAAGCAAGAGAAATAAGATGAAAGAAAGACGAGTCAAATATGAATAATAATGACAAGGCTTCATCTAAGAAATTCACACAATTTCAGACTATTACGTCTTATTGCTACAAAGGTGTAAACAAGCAAGAAAAAAGATGAAAGAAAAGACAAATCAAATATGAATAATAATGACAAGGCTTCATCTAAGAAATTCACACAATTTCAGACTATTACGTCTTATTGCTACAAGGTGTAAACAAGCAAGAGAAATAAGATGAAAGAAAGACGAGTCAAATATGAATAATAATGACAAGGCTTCATCTAAAGAAATTCACACAATTTCAGACTATTACGTCTTATTGCTACAAGGTCAAGAGAAATAATTGCTACAACGAGTCAAATGTAAACAAAGAAATTCACACAATTTCAGACTATTACGTCTTATTGCTAGGTGTAAAACAAGCAAGAGAAATAAGATGAAAAGACGAGTCAAATATGAATAATAATGACAAGGCTTCATCTAAGAAATTTCAGACTATTACGTCTTATTGCTACAAAGGTGTAAACAAGCAAGAGAAATAAGATGAAAAGAAAGACGAGTCAAATATGAATAATAATGACAAGGCTTCATCTAAGAAATTCACACAATTTCAGACTATTACGTCTTATTGCTACAAAAAACAAGCAAGAGAAATAAGATGAAAGAAAGACGAGTCAAATATGAATAATAATGACAAGGCTTCATCTAAGAAATTCACACAATTTCAGACTATTACGTCTTATTGCTACAAAGGTGTAAACAAGGAAATAAGATAAACAAGCAAATATGATAATAATGACAAGATCTGAAAGAAAGACTACGTCTTATTGCTACAAATATGAAAGAAATAATGAAAGAAAAGACAGAGTCAAATATGAATAATAAAGGCTTCATCTAAGAAATTCACAATTTCAGACTATTACGTCTTATTGCTACAAAGGTGTAAACAAGCAAGAGAAATAAGATGAAAGAAAGACGAGTCAAATATGAATAATAATGACAAGGCTTCATCTAAGAAATTCACACAATTTCAGACTATTACGTCTTATTGCTACAAAGGTGTAAACAAGCAAGAGAAATAAGATGAAAAAAAGACGAGTCAAATATGAATAATAATGACAAAGGCTTCATCTAAGAAATTCACAATTTCAGACTATTACGTCTTATTGCTACAAGGTGTAAACAAGCAAGAGAAATAAGATGAAAGAAAGACGAGTCAAATATGAATAATAATGACAAGGCTTCATCTAAGAAATTCAAAATTTCAGACTATTACGTCTTATTGCTACAAGGTGTAAACAAGCAAGAGAAATAAGATGAAAGAAAGACGAGTCAAATATGAATAATAATGACAAGGCTTCATCTAAGAAATTCACACAATTTCAGACTATTACGTCTTATTGCTACAAAGGTGTAAACAAGCAAGAGAAATAAGATGAAAGAAAGACGAGTCAAATATGAATAATAATGACAAGGCTTCATCTAAAGAAATTCACACAATTTCAGACTATTACGTCTTATTGCTACAAGGTGTAAACAAGCAAGAGAAATAAGATGAAAGAAAGACGAGTCAAATATGAATAATAATGACAAGGCTTCATCTAAGAAATTCACACAATTTCAGACTATTACGTCTTATTGCTACAAGGTGTAAACAAACAAGAGAAATGATGAAAGAAAAACAATGACAAGAGAAATAAGATGAAAGGAAAACAAAAGACGAGATCAAATATCAAAATAATAATCTCAAGGCTTCATCTAAGAAATTCACACAATTTCAGACTATTACGTCTTATTGCTACAAGGTGTAAACAAGCAAGAGAAATAAGATGAAAGAAAGACGAGTCAAATATGAATAATAATGACAAGGCTTCATCTAAGAAAATTCACACAATTTCAGACTATTACGTCTTATTGCTACAAAGGTGTAAACAAGCAAGAGAAATAAGATGAAAGAAAAGACAGAGTCAAATATGAATAATAATGACAAGGCTTCATCTAAGAAATTCACACAATTTCAGACTACTATTACGTCTTATTGCTACAAGGTGTAAACAAGCAAGAGAAATAAGATGAAAGAAAGACGAGTCAAATATGAATAATAATGACAAGGCTTCATAAGAAATTAATTTCAGAAATTCACTACAATTTCAGACTATTCAAATATGTCTTATTGAAATTCACACAATTTCAGACTAAGTCTTATTGCTAAAAAGGTGTAAGCAAGAGAAATAAGATGAAAGAAAGACGAGTCAAATATGAATAATAATGACAAGGCTTCATCTAAGAAATTCACACAATTTCAGACTATTACGTCTTATTGCTACAAGGTGTAAACAAGCAAGAGAAATAAGATGAAAAGAAAAGACGAGTCAAATATGAATAATAATGACAAGGCTTCATCTAAGAAATTCACACAATTTCAGACTATTACGTCTTATTGCTACAAAAGGTGTAAAAGGTGTAAATGAAAGAAAACAAGAGAAATAAGATGAAAGAAAGACGAGTCAAATATGAATAATAATGACAAGAAATAATGAAGAAAGACTTCATCTAAGAAATTCACACAATTTCAGACTATTACGTCTTATTGCTACAAGTGTAAAAACAAGAGAAATAAAGATGAAAGAAAGATCAAATATGAAAATGACAAACTTCATCTAAGAAAACAATTTCAGAACGTCTTAATACAAAGGTGTAAACAAGCAAGAGAAATAAGATGAAAGAAAGACGATCAAATATGAATAATAATGACAAGGTTTCATCTAAGAAATTTCAGACTATTACGTCTTATTGCTACAAGGTGTAAAACAAGCAAGAGAAATAAGATGAAAAGAAAGACGAGTCAAATATGAATAATAATGACAAGGCTTCATCTAAGAAATTCACACAATTTCAGACTATTACGTCTTATTGCTACAAGGTGTAAAACAAGCAAGAGAAATAAGATGAAAGAAAGACGAGTCAAATATGAATAATAATGACAAAGGCTTCATCTAAGAAATTCACACAATTTCAGACTATTACGTCTTATTGCTACAAAAGCAAGAGTAAACAAAGAAAGACGAGAAATCAAAGATGAAAGAATGACAAGGCTTCATCTCAAATATGAATAATATTGCAACAAAATAAAACAAGGCTGTCAAATATGAATAAGAAAACAAAGTCACAAAATTTCAAGACTATTTACGACTATTACGTCTTATTGCTACAAGGTGTAAACAAGCAAGAGAAATAAGATGAAAGAAAGACGAGTCAAATATGAATAATAATGACAAGGCTTCATCTAAGAAATTCACACAATTTCAGACTATTACGTCTTATTGCTACAAAGGTGTAAACAAGCAAGAGAAATAAAGATGAAAGAAAGACTAGTCAAATATGGATAATAATGACAAGGCTTCATCTAAGAAATTCACGCAATTTCAGACTATTACGTCTTATTGCTACAAGGTGTAAAGAAGCAAGAGAAATAAGATGAAAGAAAGACGAGTCAAATATGAATAATAATGACAAGGCTTCATCTAAGAAATTCACACAATTTCAGACTATTACGTCTTATTGCTACAAGGTGTAAACAAGCAAGAGAAATAAGATGAAAAAACACGAGTCAAATATGAATAATAATGACAAGGCTTCATCTAAGAAATTCACACAATTTCAGACTATTACGTCTTATTGTTACAAGGTGTAAACAAGCAAGAGAAATAAGATGAAAGAAAGACGTGTCAAATAAATAAGATGAAAGAAAAGAAATTCACACAACAGACTATTACGTCAAATATGAATAATAAAAGAAAAGACGAGTCAAATTCATCTAATGAAATTCACACACAATTTCAGACTATTACGTCTTATTGCTACAAAGGTGTAAACAAGAAATAAGAAGAAAGAAAAAGAGACAAAGATGATAATAAAAGATCTAAGAAATTTCAGAAATATGAATAATAATGACAAGGACAAATATGAATAATTCATCTAAGAAATTCACACAATTTCAGACTATTACGTCTTATTGCTACAAGGTGTAAACAAGCAAAGAAATAAGATGAAAAAAAAGACGAGTCAAATATGAATAATAATGACAAGGCTTCATCTAAGAAATTCACACAATTTCAGACTATTACGTCTTATTGCTACAAAGGTGTAAACAAGCAAGAGAAATAAGATGAAAGAAAGAAAGAGTCAAATATGAATAATAATGACAAGGCTTCATCTAAGAAATTCACAATTTCAGACTATTACGTCTTATTGCTACACAAGGTGTAAAAAGCAAGAGAAATAAGATGAAAGAAAAGACGAGTCAAATATGAATAATAATGACAAGGTTTCATCTAAGAAATTCACACAATTTCAGACTATTACGTCTTATTGCTACAAGGTGTAAACAAGCAAAGAGAAATAAGATGAAAGAAAAGACGAGTCAAATATGAATAATAATGACAAGGCTTCATCTAAAGAAATTCACACAATTTCAGACTATTACGTCTTATTGTTACAAGGTGTAAACAAGCAAGAGAAATAAGATGAAAGAAAGATGAGTCAAATATGAATAATAATGACAAGGCTTCATCTAAGAAATTCACACAATTTCAGACTATTACGTCTTATTGCTACAAGGTGTAAACAAGCAAGAGAAATAAGATGAAAGAAAGACGTCAAATATGAATAATAATGACAAGGCTTCATCTAAGAAATTCACACAATTTCAGACTATTACGTCTTATTGCTAATAAACAAGCAATGAAAAAGATGAAAGAAAGACGAGTCAAATATGAATAATAATGACAAAGGTTTCATCTAAGAAATTCACACAATTTCAGACTATTACGTCTTATTGCTACAAAGGTGTAAACAAGCAAAGAGAAATAAGATGAAAGAAAGACGAGTCAAATATGAATAATAATGACAAGGCTTCATCTAAGAAATTCACAATTTCAAGAAACGTCTTACACAATTTCAGACTATGAATAATAATGACAAGGCTTCATCTAAGAAATTACACAATTTCAGACTATTACAAGTGTAAACAAGCAAGAGAAATAAGATGAAAGAAAAAGTCAACGAATCAAATATGAATAATAATGACAAGGATTCATCTAAGAAATTCACACAATTTCATCTAAGACTATTACGTCTTATTGTTACTACAAAAGGTGTAAACAAGCAAGAGAAATAAGATGAAAGAAAGACGAGTCAAATATGAATAATAATGACAAGGCTTCATCTAAGAAATTCACATTCAGACTATTACGTCTTATTTCAAGTAAACAAGCAAGAGAAATAAGATGAAAGAAAGACGAGTCAAATATGAATAATAATGCTTCATCTAGAAAACTACAATTTCAGTGTCTTAAACAAGTAAACAAACAAGAGAAATAAGATGAAAGAAAGACGAGTCAAATATGAATAATAATGACAAGGCTTCATCTAAGAAATTCACACAATTTCAGACTATTACGTCTTATTGCTACAAGGTGTAAACAAGCAAAGAGAAATAAGATGAAAGAAAAGACGAGTCAAATATGAATAATGACAAGGCTTCATCTAAAAAATTCACACAATTTCAGACTATTACGTCTTATTGCTACAAAGGTAAAAAAGCAAGAGAAATAAGATGAAAGAAAGACGAGTCAAATATGAATAATAATGACAAGGCTTCATCTAAGAAATTCACACAATTTCAGACTATTACGTCTTATTGCTACAAGGTGTAAACAAGCAAGAGAAATAAGATGAAAGAAAGACGAGTCAAATATGAATAATAATGACAAGATTTCATCTAAGAAATTCACAATAATTTCAGACTATTACGTCTTATTGCTACAAGGTGAAACAAGCAAGAGAAATAAGATGAAAGAAAGACGAGTCAAATATGAATAATAAACAAGGCTTCATCTAAGAAATTCACACAATTTCAGACTATTACGTCTTATTGCTACAAGGTGGAAACAAGCAAGAGAAATAAGATGAAAGAAAGACGAGTCAAATATGAATAATAATGACACGGCTTCATCTAAGAAATTCACACAATTTCAGACTATTACGTCTTATTGTTACAAAGTGTAAACAAGTAAGAGGAATAAGATGAAAGAAAGACGAGTCAAATATGAATAATAATGACAAGGCTTCATCTCAGAAATTCACACAATTTCAGACTATTACGTCTTAATGCTACAAGGTGTAAACAAGCAAGAGAAATAAGATAAAAGAAAGACGAGTCAAATATGAATAATAATGACAAGGCTTCATCTAAGAAATTCACACAATTTCAGACTATTACGTCTTATTGCTACAAGGTGTAAACATGCAAGAGAAATAAGATGAAAGAAAGACGAGTCAAATATGAATAATAATGACAAGGTTTCATCTAAGAAATTAACAATTTAAGACTATTACGTCTTATTGTTACAAATGGAAACAAGCAAGAGAAATAAGAAAATTCGAGTCAAATATGAATAATAATGACAAGGCTTCATCTAAGAAATTCACGCAATTTCAGGACTATTACGTCTTATTGCTACAAGGTGTAAACAAGCAAGAGAAATAAGATGAAAGATGAAAGAATAATAATGAGCTTCATCTAAGAAATTCACACAATTTCAGAATAATAATGTAAACAAGCAAGTTAAGATGAAAGAAAGACATCAAATATGAATAAGAAAGGCTTCATCTAAAGAAATTACAATTTCAGACTATTACGTCTTATTGCTACAAGAAATAAGAACGAGTGTAAACAAACAAAGAGAAATAAGATGAAAGAAAGACGAGTCAAAATATGAATAATAATGACAAGGCTTTCATCTAAGAAATTCACACAATTTCAGACTATTACGTCTTATTGCTACAAGGTGTAAACAAGCAAGAGAAATAAGATGAAAGAAAGACGAGTCAAATATGAATAATAATGACAAGGCTTCATCTAAGAAATTCACACAATTTCAGACTATTACGTCTTATTGCTACAAGGTGTAAACAAGCAAGAGAAATAAGATGAAAGAAAGACGAGTCAAATATGAATAATAATGACAAGGCTTCATCTAAGAAATTCACACAATTTCAGACTATTACGTCTTATTGCTACAAGGTGGAAACATGCAAGAGAAATAAGATGAAAGAAAGACGAGTCAAATATGAATAATAATGACAAGGCTTCATCTAAGAAATTCACACAATTTCAGACTATTACGTCTTATTGCTACAAGGTGTAAAACAAGAGAAATAAGATGAAAGAAAAGATGAGTCAAAAATAATGTAAAGAGAAATAAGATGAAAGAAAGACGAGTCAAATATGAATAATAATGACAAGGCTTCATCTAAAGAAATTCACACAATTTCAGACTATTACGTCTTATTGTTACAAAGGTGTAAAAACAAGCAAGAGAAATAAGATGAAAGAAAGACGAGTCAAATATGAATAATAATGACAAGGCTTCATCTAAGAAATTCACACAATTTCAGACTATTACGTCTTATTGCTACAAGGTGTAAACAAGCAAGAGAAATAAGATGAAAGAAAGACGAGTCAAATATGAATAATAATGACAAGGCTTCATCTAAGAAATTCACAACAATTTCAGACTATTACGTCTTATTGCTACAAGGTCATCTAAACAAGCAAGAGAAATAAAGATGAAAGAAAGATGAAAAAGTCAAATATGAATAATAATGACAAGGCTTCATCTAAGAAATTCACACAATTTCAGACTATTACGTCTTATTGCTACAAGGTGTAAACAAGCAAGAGAAATAAGATGAAAGAAAGACGAGTCAAATATGAATAATAATGACAAGGTTTCATCTAAGAAATTCACACAATTTCAGACTATTACGTCTTATTGCTACAAGAGAAATAAGATGAAAGAAAAAACAAAATGCAGGGCTTCATCTAAGAAATAAGATGAAAGAAAGAAACGAGTCAAATATGAATAATAATGAATGACAAAGGCTTCATCTAAGAAATTCACACAATTTCAGACTATTACGTCTTATTGCTACAAGGTGTAAACAAACAAAGAGAAATAAGATGAAAGAAAGACGAGTCAAATATGAATAATAATGACAAGGCTTCATCTAAGAAATTCACACAATTTCAGACTATTACGTCTTAAACAAGCAAGAGAAATTGACGAGTCAAATATGAATAATAATACAAGCTTCATCTAGAAATTCACACAATTTCAGACTATTGTCTTATTAAACAAAAGCAAAAGCAAGAAATAAGATGAAAGAAAGACGAGTCAAATATGAATAATAATGACAAGGCTTCATCTAAGAAATTCACACAATTTCAGACTATTACGTCTTATTGCTACAAAGGTGTAAACAAGCAAGAGAAATAAGATGAAAGAAAGACGAGTCAAATATGAATAATAATGACAAGGCTTCATCTAAGAAATTCACACAATTTCAGACTATTACGTCTTATTACAAGGATAAAACAAGCAAGAGAAATAAGATGAAAGAAACAGTCAAATATGAATAATAATGACAAGATGAAAGACTAACGTCTTATTGTTACAAATAAGAATAATGAATGAAAGACGAGACAAATATGAATAATAATGACAAGGCTTCATCTAAGAAATTCACACAATTTCAGACTATTACGTCTTATTGCTACAAAGGTGTAAAACAAGCAAGAGAAATAAGATGAAAGAAAGACGAGTCAAATATGAATAATAATGACAAGGCTTCATCTAAGAAATTCACACAAATTTCAGACTATTACGTCTTATTGCTACAAGGTGTAAACAAGCAAGAGAAATAAGATGAAAGAAAGACGAGTCAAATATGAATAATAATGACAAGGCTTCATCTAAGAAATTCACACAATTTCAGACTATTACGTCTTATTGCTACAAAGGTGTAAACAAGCAAAAGAGAAATAAGATGAAAGAAAGACGAGTCAAATATGAATAATAATGACAAGGCTTCATCTAAGAAATTCACACAATTTCAGACTATTACGTCTTATTGCTACAAAAGCAAGAAATAAGATGAAAGAAAGAAGTCAAGATGAATAATAAGATGCTTCAAAGAAAGACGTCTTTTATTCCAATATGAATAATAATGAAAGAAACAAGGCAAATTGAATCTAAGAAATTAAGAAACACAATTTCAGACTATTACGTCTTATTGCTACAAGGTGTAAAACAAGCAAGAGAAATAAGATGAAAGAAAGACGAGTCAAATATGAATAATAATGACAAGGCTTCATCTAAAGAAATTCACAAATTTCAGACTATTACGTCTTATTGCTACAAGGTGTAAACAAGCAAGAGAAATAAGATGAAAGAAAGAGAGTCAAATATGAATAAAATGACAAGGCTTCATCTAAGAAATTCACAAATTTCAGACTGAATAAACAAGCAAGAGAAATAAGATCTCAAGGAGTCAAATATGAATAATTCATCTCTAAGAAATTCACACAATTTCAGACTATTACGTCTTATTGCTACAAAGGTGTAAACAAGCAAGAGAAATAAGATGAAAGAAAGACGAGTCAAATATGAATAATAATGACAAGGCTTCATCTAAGAAATTCACACAATTTCAGACTATTACGTCTTATTGCTACAAGGTGTAAACAAGCAAGAGAAATAAGATGAAAGAAAGACGAGTCAAATATGAATAATAATGACAAGGCTTCATCTAAGAAATTCACACAATTTCAGACTATTACGTCTTATTGCTACAAAGGTGTAAACAAGCAAGAGAAATAAGATGAAAGAAAGACGAGTCAAATATGAATAATAATGACAAGGCTTCATCTAAGAAATTCACACAATTTCAGACTATTACGTCTTATTGCTACAAGGTGGAATCATGCAAGAGAAATAAGATGAAAGAAAGACGAGTGAAATATGAATAATAATCTCAAGGCTTCATCTAAGAAATTCACACAATTTCAGACTATTACGTCTTATTGAAACAAGGTGTAAACAAGCAAGAGGAATAAGATGAGAGAAAGACGAGTCAAATATGAATAATAATGACAAGGCTTCATCTAAGAAATTCACACAATTTCAGACTATTACGTCTTATTGCTACAAAGGTGTAAACAAGCAAGAGAAATAAGATGAAAGAAAGACGAGTCAAATATGAATAATAATGACAAGGCTTCATCTAAGAAATTCACACAATTTCAGACTATTACGTCTTATTGCTACAAAGGTGTAAACAAGCAAGAGAAATAAGATGAAAGAAAGACGAGTCAAATATGAATAATAATGACAAGGCTTCATCTAAGAAATTCACACAATTTCAGACTATTACGTCTTATTGCTACAAAAGGTGTAAACAAGCAAAGAGAAATAAGATGTCAAAAGAAAAGACGCTTCATCTAAGAAATTCACACAATTTCAAATATGAATAAAGAAAAAAAGAGAAATAATGAAAGAAAAGAGTCAAATATGAATAATAATCAATCTCTCCAAGAAATTCACACAATTTCAGACTATTACGTCTTATTGCTACAAAGAAATAAGTAAGAGAAATAAACAAGCAATAAATAATTGACAAGGCTTCATCTGAAATAAGATGAAAGACAATTTCAGACTATTACGTCTTAAAAGGTGTAAAACAAGCAAGAAATAAGATCAAAATATGAATAATAATGACAAGGCTTCATCTAAGAAATTCACACAATTTCAGACTACTTATTACGTAAACTTGAAAGAAAGACGAGTCAAATTGAATAATAATGACAAGGTGAAATTCACACAAAACAAGCAAGAGAAATAAGATGAAAGAAAGACGAGTCAAATATGAATAATAATGACAAGGCTTCATCTAAGAAATTCACACAATTTCAGACTATTACGTCTTATTGCTACAAAGGTGTAAACAAGCAAGAGAAATAAGATGAAAGAAAGACGAGTCAAATATGAATAATAATGACAAGGCTTCATCTAAGAAATTCACACAATTTCAGACTATTACGTCTTATTGCTACAAGGTGTAAACAAGCAAGAGAAATAAGATGAAAGAAAGACGAGTCAAATATGAATAATAATGACAAGGCTTCATCTAAGAAATTCACACAATTTCAGACTATTACGTCTTATTGCTACAAGGTGTGTAAACAAGCAAGAGAAATAAGATGAAAGAAAGACGAGTCAAATATGAATAATAATGACAAGGCTTCATCTAAGAAATTCACACAATTTCAGACTATTACGTCTTATTAAGAAAAGACGAGTCAAATATGAATAATAATTTATTGAAATTCACACAAGGTGTACAAACAAGCAAGAGAAATAAGATGAAAGAAAGACGAGTCAAATATGAATAATAATGACAAGGCTTCATCTAAGAAATTCACAATTTCAGAATTTCTTAGACTGTAAACAAGCAAGAGAAATAAGATGAAAGAAAGACGAGTCAAATATGAATTAGGCTTCATCTAAGAAAGGTGTAAACAAGCAAGAGAAATAAGATGAAATGAAAGAAAGACGAGTCAAATATGAATAATAATGACAAGGCTTCATCTAAGAAATTCACACAATTTCAGACTATTACGTCTTATTGCTACAAGGTGTAAACAAGCAAGAGAAATAAGATGAAAGAAAGACGAGTCAAATATGAATAATAATGACAAGGCTTCATCTAAGAAATTCACACAATTTCAGACTATTACGTCTTATTGCTACAAGGTGTAAACAAGCAAGAGAAATAAGATGAAAGAAAGACGAGTCAAATATGAATAATAATGACAAGGCTTCATCTAAGAAATTCACAACAATTTCAGACTATTACGTCTTATTTTGGTGTAAACAAGCAAGAGTAAACATGAAATAAGATGAAAGAAAGACGAGTCAAATATGAATAATAATGACAAGGCTTCATCTAAGAAATTCACAATTTCAGACTATTACGTCTTATTGTTACAAAGGTGTAAACAAGCAAGAGAAATAAGATGAAAGAAAGACGAGTCAAATATGAATAATAATGACAAGGCTTCATCTCAGAAATTCACACAATTTCAGACTATTACGTCTTATTGCTACAAGGTGTAAACAAGCAAGAAAAATAAGATGAAAGAAAGACGAGTCAAATATGAATAATAATGACAAGGCTTCATCTAAGAAATTCACACAATTTCAGACTATTACGTCTTATTGTTACAAGGTGTAAACAAGCAAGAGAAATAAGATGAAAGAAAGACGAGTCAAATATGAATAATAATGACAAGGCTTCATCTAAGAAATTCACACAATTTCAGACTATTACGTCTTATTGCTACAAGGTGTAAACAAGCAAGAGAAATAAGATGAAAGAAAGACGAGTCAAATATGAATAATAATGACAAGGCTTCATCTAAGAAATTCACACAATTTCAGACTATTACGTCTTATTGCTACAAAGGTGTAAAACAAGCAAGAGAAATAAATGAAAAAAGAAAGAGTCAAATATGAATAATAATGACAATTCATCTAAGAAAGACACAATTTCAGACTATTACGTCTTATTGCTAGGTGTAAACAAGCAAGAGAAATAAGATGAAAAAAAGACGAGTCAAATATGAATAATAATGACAAGGCTTCATCTAAGAAATTCACACAATTTCAGACTATTACGTCTTATTGCTACAAAGTGTAAACAAGCAAGAGAAATAAGATGAAAGAAAGACGACAAATATGAATAATAATGACAAGGCTTCATCTCAGAAATTCACACAATTTCAGACTAATACGTCTTATTGATACAAGGTGTAAACAAGAAAGGGAAATAAGATGAAAGAAAGACGAGACAAATATGAATAATAATGACAAGGCTTCATCTAAGAAATTTTAAGAATTATCTTATTGCTACAATTTCAGACTAAGATTACGTTCAAATTGAATAATAATGACAAGGCTTCATCTAAGAAACAAGCAAGAGAAATAAGTCTTATTGCTACAAGGTGTAAACAAGAAGAGAAATAAGAAGAAAGAATCAAAATATAATGACAAGGCTTCATCTAAGAAATTCACACAATTTCAGACTATTACGTCTTATTGCTACAAGGTGTAAACAAGAAAGAGAAATAAGATGAAAGAAAGACGAGACAAATATGAATAATAATGACAAGGCTTCATCTAAGAAATTCACACAATTTCAGACTATTACGTCTTATTGCTACAAGGTGTAAACAAGAAAGAGAAATAAGATGAAAGAAAGACGAGACAAATATGAATAATAATGACAAGGCTTCATCTAAGAAATTCACACAATTTCAGACTATTACGTCTTATTGTTACAAGGTGTAAACAAGCAAGAGAAATAAGATGAAAGAAAGACGAGTAAATATGAATAATAATGACAAGATTTCATCTAAGAAATTCACACAATTTAGACTATTACGTCTTATTTTGTAAACAAGCAAGAAAAAATAAGATGAAAGAAAGACGAGTCAAATATGAATAATAATGACAAGGCTTCATCTAAGAAATTCACACAATTTCAGACTATTACGTCTTATTACAAGGTGAAAAGCAAGAGAAATAAGATGAAAGAAAGACGAGTCAAATATAAATAATGACAAAGTTTCATCTAAGAAATTCACACAATTTCAGACTATTACGTCTTATTGCTACAATGTAAACAAAAGAAATAAGATGAAAGAAGACGAGTCAAATATGAATAATAATGACAAGGCTTCATCTAAGAAATTCACACAATTTCAGACTATTACGTCTTATTGCTACAAAGGTGTAAACAAGAGAAATAAGATGAAAGAAAGACGAGTCAAATATGAATAATAATGACAAGGCTTCATCTAAGAAATTCACACAATTTCAGACTATTACGTCTTATTGCTACAAGGTGTAAACAAGCAAGAGAAATAAGATGAAAGAAAGACGAGTCAAATATGAATAATAAATGACAAGGTTTCATCGTAAGAAATTCAAATAGAAATAAGATGAGAAAGAAATTTCATGACTATTACGTCTTCATTGCTACAAAGGTGTAAACAAGCAAGAGAAATAAGATGAAAGAAAGACGAGTCAAATATGAATAATAATGACAAGGTTTCATCTAAAAAATTCCACACAATTTCAGACTATTACGTCTTATTGCTACAAAGGTGTAAACAAGCAAGAGAAATAAGATGAAAGAAAGACGAGTCAAATATGAATAATAATGACAAGGCTTCATCTAAGAAATTCAAAAATTTCAGACTATTACGTCTTATTGCTACAAGGTGTAAAACAAGCAAGAGAAATAAGATGTCAAAAGAAAGACGGCTTCAAATATGAAATTAATGACTAAGAAAAGAAATTACAATTCAACTAACTGTGTAAACAAGAAAGAGAAATAAGATGAAAGACGAGTCAAATATGAATAATTACGGCAATATTTTTTTTAATCGGTATCACCCCAAGAAAGGCAATAAAGCTATTGATACAAAAGGGGTTACAGTTTGTGGAAGAATTAGGGACAGAAACATCAATGATGAGCAGAAAGAAAAAAAAAGTAATCAGGAAGAAAGTAGAGAGCGACTGAGATTGTATTTAAGTTTTTGCAGATTAAAGCTGGCTGGAAAACATGGAGGCGGAAGGGAATTCCACAAGCGAGAAGTGCGAGAAAAAAAAAGCTGTTAGCATAGAACTTATGACTACATCTATCCTGCTCAACAGTAAATTGATGAGCCCTCGTTACCAGTTACTGTGCTTAAATTCATAAAGTCTAGGTACCATAGCGAAGAGCCCATCCGAACAATTACCATGAAAATATTTAGAAAAAAAGGCAGAAAGTTAACCGTACGGCGGTACGTAAAGGACAGAAGCCGAGATGCCAGATCAGGATTAATAATATTGCTGATTCTTCTTTGGATTTTATCAAGGATCTCCAGGTAAATATCAGGGGCAACGGGCCATATGTGTCAGCAATATTCTAAGCATGGATGAAGGGTAGACTTGTAGATATAGAAAATAGATTCTGGAGAGAAAAAATTGTCTCGCTCGACACAATGAATGAACTTTCTTAGCAGCTGACCTAACAATGAAATCAATATAATCTTTCCACTACATGACAGCTGAGAACGTTAGTCCGAGAAGGCACACGGAGTTTTTTTCTTGGAGGTTAGCATCAGCCATACTGATGAAAGTCAGAGAATGTCCTCTCAGATGATTAATGGAAGTTTAGTTATGGAGGTGTTCAAATTAATAATCCATCTTTTAATTCAGGCAAATGCAGAATCTTACGTCTTTTTACTCTTACTAGATGTAAAGAAGCAAAAGAAATTACATGAAAGAAAAACAAGTCAAAAATTAATAATGATGCCGACATTTCATTTAAGAAATCTTTTACCTCTTTTATGCAACAAGTTGTAAACAAGCAAGAGAAACAAGATGAAAGGTAGAAGAGTACAAAATTAATAATATTGATAATGCTACATCTAAGAAATTCAGGCTATAGCTACTTGTAAGACAGATTAGATGAAAACATGGAGAATGCCTAGTGAAAAATTAAAGAATCTTCCTTGTTTCAAACTAAGAAAATAAACTCGATACCCAAAACGTTGAAAAATGTTAACGCTATGATATTTTTTTCCGGCACAAAGACGTATCTGCGCATGCGTACACGTGCAGTTTTGCACGCTTCGTCCTCTTCAAACGATTCATGTTGACCAGACGATCACGCATAGCAGCGACATCTAACGACGATTGATGAAACTATCGGGTGAAACAAGTAGAAAATAAAACTGCGCTTTTGCTGATTGGCTGCCGTAACGATCGCATTAACAGACAATAACACTCGGCAATGGAATACGTAAGAAAGCATTTGTTTATTGTACTGTGCGCCGGTGTCATTGTACAACTGCGGCAAGCAAAGGTCAAGTAAGGAACAACGTGGTTATGATGGCCTGACGCGATCATTGTTTCGAGGTATTCAGAACGATGTGTTGAGGCATACAGTTGGAAATCTGAGGAGATATTTATTCTAATACCATATTCTGGTATTGAACTGATTCAGATCTCTGTTGTGTGTTCATGGCGCGCTATTGCTTCTCTTTTCTCATCTGTTGCCCAGCTGCGCCATTCTTTGTCTTTCATGCTTAGGGAGCTGACCGATTTTCATTTCAAGCGCAGCCATTCTCATCATATGCCAGTTAGATGTCTATTTTCAGGGTTATAAATATTTTTTAGGCATGGTTCACAACCCCGTGTTTAAAAATAAATAAAAACAGAGAAATCATTATTATTATTATTACTGTTATTATTATTATTATTATTATTGAGTAAACGAACAACACACCAACATTATATATGCAAATCCAAATCCAGGCACTCCTTCTTGATTATTCACGTCTTCAGGGGTGTAATGGTATTCGTCACGTTTTGCTAATTGCGGGTTGGTGAGGCTATTTAACATAGTTGGGGGTGAATGGCCGTTGACTCTGAGGAATCCATCTGCTCTTTAACATATCTATTTTTTGCGCAGCTGGGGTGTACATACTCTCCACATTAGACTATATATATATATATATATATATATATATATATATATATATATATATATATACTAGCAGCATGCTTGATTCAAAAAATCGTACGACTTGATTCAAAATTCGCTATCACTTGACTTAAATTATTTTTGCCCTTCCTTGCCTTTAAAGGAGTGCCCTTTGCCGTACTGATGTTGCTACATGCCTTACTTGTTGCCTATCTCACACTGCGAATCTTTTTTCTAAGCTCTATACTAAACATTAAATCTATTACGAAAAAGAACTAAACAAAATGAACACAAAATGATCAGCTTTAAAAAGGACTCGTAACTGGAAAAACTGAATGAAAAAATGTTAACAAGAGTTATTTTTTCACACCCAACCCAGTTCTGCGGAATCAGAATTAACGTTGAGTTTAAGCAAGCAAATGAGCCAATTGGAGTAAAGTGCCATGCAGATTTAAATTTTTCCCACTTGTGACGAATGCAGCTATCGATTTTTTTTTTTTTTGCATGCTAGTTAACATTCGTATCAGTCAGCTGTTGGCTCTCACGCTGGCCAATAGAATATTCCTGCATATTCGTGGCAGCCAGCTATAGGCTCTCACTCTGGCCAGTAGAAAATGGCCGCAAACAAAATAAAAACTGCCGGGGAAGCATGAAAAAATCGATTAACTATCGATGGGAGTATTGACCTTCCTGCTAACTTGGTGCATGTAAATTTTGGTGCAAATCCGTCGAAAATTGCGGGCATGGATTCGTTACACCCACATACACATCCCATATATATATATATATATATATATATATATATATATATATATATATAAGACATTTTTTATGTTTATACGTTCTTTTTATAGATACAAATATTTAAGTAAATGCTCTGTTAATACTGTTTATTATAAACAGAGCATTTTTAAATATTTGTATCTATAAAAAGAACGTATAAACATAAACATGTCTTAAATAATTGTCGGACTTTGTCCATTTCATATATATATATATATATATATATATATATATATATATATATATATATATATATATATATATACCCAAGTATAGGATTGGTGTATACAGAATAAATTCCAATAACCAACAATTACTATTCTTAAAAGAGTGCTCAATACAGAGTAGAAGGAATATAATTATTTATTTGAAAATTATAACTTTTTGAATAATTATATATATATATATATTGTTAAATATAATAGGCAATGAATGTCTATTATGTTTGATCATGAGAAGTTCTAAACTCCTAATATTTGCTTTAACTTCGGGTGAAAATAAAGACAAAATTGTCCAAAATTTGGATATTTTTAAGCTGTTCCTTGATCTAACCTTTCGGCTCACATGAGCCATCTTCAGAGTGGTTATATCGAAATTTAAACAAATATATTCACCATCAAAAATGGTATTCTGTTAGGCTGACATAGAAGATTGCTATACGACGATAACGGTCGCGGAATAGCAGACGGAGGTTCTGTGTCATACCACGCGAGAGACCGAATATTAACAACAGAACCATATGTCTAGATGCAATGCAATGTAATGTGTTGTGACTAGTTTGAAATGTAATTTTGTTGAGTGCGGGTTGCTTTTGGTTTAATGTAGATGGCCTCCAATATCTGAAGGTTCTTTTTATTGTGTGTATGTGTGAGTTTTGTATGTATATATATAAGTGAATATTGAAGTCAACACTCAGAGGCGACAGTCTGTTTCATGCTGGACACAATCATCAGGCCGTCCTGACGATTGCGTCTAGCATGAAACAGCTTGTTACCTCTGAGTGTTGACTTCAATGTTCACTTTTATATTTATATTTACATACGCTCTATCTCTGATATTGAGCACTTTATCCCAAAAATATAGCACACCTTAAAACAATATTTCAACAGCTGAAGGAAGAGATAATAAGGCATATTGGGGAGATCGAGGAGCAACTATGCAGAGATATCATCAAAATCTTTGACCGTTGAGTGAAGGTTTACCGCCGAAGCCTTGGCGGACATTTGGACGATATTATTTTTCACACATAATTGCCATAATTTAAATAACATGATCCATTAGAGAAATAAATAAATTTTCACCAATAACACTGATTTATTTACTGCTGACTTTGATCCGTCTTAATGAAACACCCTACATAACTAAGGTTGCCCGTTTGCTCAAATTGTTGACTATCCATAACTTGAAGGAATATAATGCAGCGTCTTTGTGGTCTCAAACGTTTCCATCAGACGAGTAATTATTGCTAGAGTGTGGGTAAATAGGTTGTTTTTACTATGCACGTCGGTGGTCGCCATAATGTTATGGAGGTTCACTCACACCATAGCCGCAGATATTAACCTTGTGTTCAAGGAGATAAAAACATACTTGACAGAAAATAAAACGTACACAAATAACAGGGAAAGCATTGTAAATTTTATGTTAATTTCATACAGTTTATTTATATTTTTGTGTGTATTGGTATGTGTATTTTTTAGGTTACAATTGTTATATGGTATATGTGAAAATAGAAAAAGTTTACTCCGTAGTATTACAAGCGATATCACAGAGTGAAGTCGAACACTGTTTGTGGTGAAGAGATCGAATGTAACGTTTTTTATATCCAAATCTTTCACAGACTCTCGAAACTTTCATATCTACAAACTTTCATAAACAATTACATCACCATTTCTTTTGCAATACAGGGTCACCATTTACCGAAAATCTGCTCTGCATCGTTAAAGATGCAACAAAGTTAAGACATTATTTAATTAGAAAAGTTTTTAATTGGTTTTGTGAATAAGAAATATTATGAACAGTACTGTCTTAAGAAAAACATTTTTTTCGATAAAAAATGAATTTTTACAAGATTTTTTAAAAATTTTATTTGGAATAATTTATAACATTTTAAGTTTTAAATCTTTTAAAATTCTGTATTAATTTGTAATTCGATATTGTTATTAAGTAAAAACTGTATTTATTAATCGTAAATGGAAAAGCTTACTACAAAAGACACTACAAAATCTTCTGCAGGAGGTAGCGAAGGAAAGCGAGAAGAAAGGACTAAGCCTAAACTACAAGAAGACAGAAAGGGTGAGCCCAAAACGCAAATTACAAATCGGGGATACAAAAATCAAAATCAATCAAAAATTTTAATATCTGGGAAGTGTTCTAACAGAGGACGGAAAGTGTGACACTGAGATCCGAAGACGTATTGGGATGGCCAAAGATGCATTCCCAAAGCTAAGCAGAGTATTAAGAGACAGAAAAATTTCGTTAGAAACAAAGAAATGAGTACTGAACTGTTACGTGATATCTATCCTCGTGTATGGAAGCGAGTGCTGGATAATCTCCTCAAAGATGAAGAAGAGACTTGAAGCAACAGAAATGTACTTCTACAGAAAGATGCTGAGGATACCGTGAACCTAACACGTGAGCAATGACGAGGTTTTGGAGAAAATGGAAACAAAAAGGAAACTTATACTTAACATCAGGAAGAGTCAGATGAAGTCCCTGTGGCATGTAATGAGGAAGGAGGGCTTGGAAAACAGGATAGATTGAGGGAAAGCAGGACAGAGGAATGCAGCTCATAACATACTTGATAAGCTTGAGTAAATGAAGAGTAGGTTTGGGAGAAATAACACAAAGACAAAACGTATTAAAAGCTACAAAAGACAGGAAGATGTGGAGGGCCATGATCCCCTATATTCTGAAGGGACACAACACATAAAAGAAGAACACCGGTAGCCACCAAAGGCTATAGAAGCCAGACTGTCCCTCTATTTATCCATATCCTGAAGGAGAAGAGATGGATTCATACCTTTCCCAAGAATATTAGTATGTAAGAGTCATATAGAAAGAAAATAAGTAACTACCGACGCCGAGGTTCGAGCGTGAACACTCTGGACTTATGAATAAATGTTTACCGTCAGATGTATAAATAGCGGTGTCAGGCTACTGACTGGGGTGATTATTGAGTGACTACTGAGTGGAACTATCCAGTCGAATTAGTGTGAATTATTTTGCGTTGATGATTTAGGGTTTGATTTAGGATTTAACGAACGTTAACCCGAGCCGCACTACTAACAAGGTATTCACTTAAATTGTTAAATTATCTTTGGTTGACTTCTGCTTCTTTGTTCGTGTTAAGTATTTATTTGAGGTTGTAATCAAATATTGTTTTATTTTAACATTAAAGTCTTTAATTATATTTAATCATTAGCGGCCACCGTGCGTCACAAAAGTGAATGTAATGAATTCGATTGGATTTCGAACTTGGCTTTCCGATTCATCAATCTGAACCACTACCTATTAATAAAACATTCCTCCAAAAGAAATACGGCCAAATAAATAATAGTCGAAAATTAATAAGGGACAATGTTTCATTTCTGAAAACCTGGCAATATTGCACTGTTACGTCTTACTACTACAAGGTGATATTAAGTTACAAACTTGACTGGAAGCTCTGTCTTTATTTCTGAGATGAGGTAATATAATTATTTACACTATTTACATTGTTCGGACTGTTGTTCTCATCTTTATTGCCATATTCACTTCAACTTCTGTCAATATTTCAGAGATGAGGTATTGTAATTATTTACACTATTTACATTGTTTGGAGTATTGTCCTCATCTTTGCCATATTCACCAACAACTTCTCTCTATATTTCTGAGATGAGGTATTGTAATTATTTACACAATATACATTTTTCAGACTGTTGTCCTCATCTTTATTGCCAATATTCTATACCTTCAACATTGTTTGGACTGTTGTCTTGTCTATATTTCTCAGATGAGGTATTGGAATTATTTACACTATTTACATTGTTCGGACTGTTGTCCTCATCTTTATTGCCATATTCACCTTCAACTTTTGTCTATATTTCTGAGATGAGTTATTGTAATTATTTATACTGCTTACATTGTTCAAACTGTGGAGCCTTTTAACCACAGGGACATGTGTCTTCAAAACATGTCTCAGTGGATAAAGGATTTTGTAAAGTTCAGTGATTTAACCCAAAGAGTTGCGAGTTCAATATCTGTCTAGAGCAATGGTGAACAAAAACTTGGAGGATTATGTCCATGGGAAATAACTGATACAGAGATATCCGGAAGAGGCATGACAGGTGGAACTAGAACAATCTACACCGGTGGATGAAATAAAGGTTTCGGTTCGTAATTCCAGTCACCCAAAGAAGACCGGAGAGTTCCACGGTCGAAATGTCGTGAATATGGCAACAAAGATAAGGACAGCAGTCCGAACAATGTAAATAATTGATTGGAAGCTTACTTATCTTTACGTTAGAAAATGTTAAAGTCTTGCCCTAGTAGAAATCGCGCTACAATGTACTGTTTTTATTATGTTATGAAACCAGACGGACAAACAGATATCACGTCATTATAATAGAGATTTTATATAAGCTCTAATATCGTCTGTTTTAAGATCTATGATTCTGTTAATTCTTGTTCTCCATTCACATGTACAATGAAACCATTCAACATTATATTTTTTTGTTATTATCGCCTGTTTTTTTCTATGTTAAGTGTTCATTGATGTATCACTTGTAAAAAAAAAAGTGCAATTGCAATTTTCTATGTTGTGTGTTTATGTGTTTATTTATTTCTTTGTATTTTTTTTTTCTTTTCATCTTTTATAAATTCGTCTTAATATAATGGTCTCCGTGGGAAAATACTTTCTTCTTTTCTTTTCCTTTGTCGATCTTCAATTCATCTGTTACCAATACATTCGGCTCGCGTGTTTTTGTTTTTTTTTTCCTATTAATTATAATCTGTATTACAATTTCAATGTTTAACCGCTTTCTGGAAATTCTGAGACTCGAATCAGAAACAAGATTCATAAATCATAAGCCTTGTTACTGATCCTAGTCTGGCTTTACCCAGTTCCTTTTATTATTACTATACTAAATATTCCATTATTCCATTATTCCATCATTCTGTAACACTGTTCTTATAACCGTTATATTCAGTAACGTAAATGAGTGCTAAACTGCGACGTAAATTACAACAGATGAAGAGTCTTCTTGCGAGCTACTGCCCTGTGGAACAGAGTCCCACGAGGATGTTTCCCTAATCACTACAATCTTAACCATTTTTTTTTTAAGCATTCAACCCCAAACAAGGCGGGAAGCCACTAGCAAGCAAGCAAGGAGTTACAGAGAGTTAGAACGAGAGCAAATAGGAGTGATAGAGGAACGGATGAAGAGAATGATACGGGATAGATCAGGGCATCTGGAGACGTCATTTGACATTACAATTAAATAGTTGGAGATTATAGCTATCAGGGAAACGGGAAGAGGGGAGGAAGTTCTACAGGCAAGAGGTGCGAGACATGAAGCTATTGGAGGAGAAGAGACAGCTACATTTAACGGTTTCGACAGTGAAAGGGTGTTAGCGAGATGCCAGCCTAGTAGAACGCTTAAATTCATGAAGTTTTGGAATTATCGTAAGCAGACCCTCGGAGCAGTTATCGTGAAAGTCAAGTCCACAGTTTACCGTTATCTTTCCAGTATATCCATATAAACTACCCCTTAACTTTTTCTCCGCCAATTATTTTGGAGAAAACGTTTCATTTGCAGACGATTTTTATAATTTGTTTTCAATATAGTAACTAAGAAACTGAAACACCTTGAAATACTCCAGATGCCTAACACATCTACCAGACGCATTAGTTGACAACTGGACTCATTTAAAGCTCAGCAAATCATAAAAAGAATCAAGATCGACGTATAAACACGTCTCTACCTCGTTTTTTTAACGGTATGACGTGTTTATTCGTCCATGTCAGAAAAAAGTCCTTTTCGGTGAAAATGTATATATACGTTTATGCCGGGCAAGGGGTTAACGTAACCGCTTACCTCGAGTGCCCCGACGGGCCTAGTACAGGGTGGATATTACTGTCAAAAAAGACAAAGGCGCATTGAAATAAAGACAACAGCTTTCAGAGACGAAGCAAATTAGAGACTGGAAAATGTACTTAGAAACAAAGAAAAATACTGCAGGACTGCAATGTCTTTAATCTTCCAGATGGCAGTGAAGTCTGGACAATTACCTCATGGTGGAAGAGGCGGGTAGATGCCACAAATTGGTGACCATCGACCTGAATTAAGTATCTACCTGATTCCTCACCCAGCGTCAAAAAAAAAAAAAAAAAAAAAAAAAAACTTCTTCCTAAATTTTCGCTTGAGGATGAAACAGGGCTTGATACTTTAATTCAATTTAATTTTAATAATTATATTGAGATTTTCGGCTATCGTTTTTGAAACATGAGAACTCTTATGTAGCGAAGGAATAATACTTTTTAAAAAATAATTATAATTTAATCTCTACGTCTGTATGGAGCACTGCTTTTTAAAAATAAAACAAAATACTAAAGAAATCCGGATTATTTACCTAAAGTGTTCTTTTCTATTTTTCTACATATCTGAACACAAACACACAAATATATATATATATATATATATATATATATATATATATATATATATATATATATATGTATTTATATATTTCAAACAGGTTTGGTTAAATAATTTATCCATATCATGTCGATTAGTTTTCGTTGTGATCTTTTCATGTTCACGGATTAATTTCTTAGTAGCCTTAGAAAATTGATTAAGAAAAATACCAAAATTTTCTTTCAAATAGTTTTTATTTTGCCAAGTATTTTCAATCACATCTGAGACCATTTTCAGGGGGTTAAATTATATGTGGGTATGTATATATGTTTCTGTAAATTCAAAACATTTCAACATGCATATTTAACCAGACCTGTTTGAATGAAAATATGCTGCCTAAATAAACAAGAAGATATATATATATATATATATATATATATATATATATATATATATATATATATATATGATTAAAACGAAAAGATGGTTTACGTGTGCTTCTTATAATATGCAGATTCAATAGGCCGGTTAATTAAATTTGATGAATAAAAAGACAACAAACTGATAACAATATTGCCAATAAGACTGAGGATATTTTTGACTAAATGGCTTGTCCGAAAAATGCGAGATTAAAATCTTTCTCTTCGTGTTTCAATTTAGTCTAAATGCTAAGATATAATAAACATCAATTGCTAACATTAACACATTCTCTTTAATCTTCAAATTTCATTAACCGGCCCATTAAATCTACACATATGTAATATATATATATATATATATATATATATATATATATATATATATATATTACAGATATTTTTATGTTTAACATTCTTTTTATAGATACAAGTATTTAAGTAAATGCTCTGTTTATAATAAACACTATTAAATAACATTCACTGGCTTGAATGTCCGAGAAATTTTTATAGAAAATATTCGTTCTTCGATAGGATTCGAACCTGTATCCTATACGGAACCGTCATATAGCCTGACGTGCCTTATCGCTCGGCCACAAAGGATCGTTCGGTTGGCAAGATGGAATTTACTGACGATTGTATCTAGCATGAAACAACCTGTCGCCTCTAAGTGTTGACTTCTATGTTCACTTTTTATTTATATATATAAATTTAGAAAACTGAATAACAAAAACAAACTTAATTTTTATTTGAAAATTTCACTATGTAATTTGCTAAGAAAACAGAGGCATTGGATTGGTTCAAGTGCATTAACAAAGGAGGAGAGTATTTTAAAAAATAATTATTTGCAGTGCAAAATAAATGCTTTTTTTTATCATCACTAAGTTACAAGCCTACTGAATTAAGTGCTCAACAAACAAGAACATGCCCCATTATTTCAGGAATATATAGGATCCCCTCTGGCAAAAGCCACAATATAAATTCTAACCCCTCTCATTGGAACAATTAGTTCATCTCATATAAAGAACTCAGGTAGACTAGTTGAAAACTAAGACAAATGAACATCACCAACAAACGCATGGCCAGTCTAAATATAAAATCTCTCAACACCAACATCCCAGTTGAAAAATTCCTAAAAAAAAACATCTAAAACAATCAAAGATAAAAAAAATTCTCCCTACCAACAGCTGAAGGATTAAAAATCTGCCGTCTCATCACTAATCTATGCTGCTTCGGATTTAATAATGATTGTTACAAACAAAAATTTGGATTACCAATGGGATCACCTCTCAGTGAAATGATAGCATGTATCTTCGTCAAATTTCTTGAATCCGGTCCTTTCCAAAATATTTTACCCACACAATCAACATACTTCTGTTATATTGATAATGCTCAACTTTATCCTCGTGATACTGATTTATCTGACCTCGTAATTTACTTAATTACCCTTCCTCGATATCAAGCTACACGGCGTTAACAAAAGTTTAAAATTTGGTGTCCACCGGAAATCAATCAACAAAACCGACCGAATAAATTTATATTCTCATCATAACAACAAAATAAAATCCGCCATAATCATCGGATTCTACCTAAGAGCATTAAGAATATGCATCCCGGATTATTTACGCGAAGAGGAGAAATACATTGAAAGCACTTTCAAATTTCTCCAGTTCCCTAATTATTTTATATTCAATTCGAAACAAAAGGCCTATAAAATATTCCAAAACAAACAAAAAAGGCCCCTTCTGAGAAATCCAAATTAATCAAAAAAATACTATCACGCCTACTAATTCTATCACATCTGCAATCGAAAAGAATCAAGCTCAACATAAAATATTTTACTCCTACATACAAAACAATAACAAATATAGTCAGTATTATAACCTGAAGGAGGAGTTTATTCCATGTGCCTGTAATAATTGTCACAAAAGATACATGAGAGAAACCTCAAGGAATCTAAATAAAAGATTATATGAACACAAAAGGGATATTTTACAAAATAATACGTCAAATGTGTTGGTTGCTCACGGTAATAAGACTGACCACAATCCTGACATAAAAAAAAATGCTCCTGATCAAAGGAGAAAACAATTACGACGAAAATATCTAGAGAGTTCCTTAATCGCAATGTCATCTACAATTTGGGTCCTGGCTCTTTCAATATTTCACCATACCTGGCAGATCTTCTAATATCTGGAGAGCGGAATATATATCCTTATTATATATATATATATATATATATATATATATATATATATATATAATAAGGATATATATTTTATATATCAAGACCAAATTGGATAACCAATTTTGGTTCTCACCAGTCGATGTTCAACTGAAATGCACCGAAACGAAACTTGGTAGTGAGTAAACTGTTTTTGTCTACATAAAAAAATTTATAATAAACAATTATTGCTCCCCTTTCAGAATCGAGCCCTCTTTTGGATCAATGCTGTTAACGTTAGAATTTATATATTATTTTCGTTTTCACTGCATCGGACATATATATATATATATATATATATATATATATATATATATATATATATATATATATATATATATATATATAATGAACTCCTTAACAATTTGGAATATTTATCTGACATTTCTTTCCTATTACATCAATACACACACACAAACACACACACAAACATATAAAAAAAATTGCTTCAACAATTCGGATGTCTGACCAAGTGACGGTGTTGAATATCTATTTTTGTAGTGATTTTATAACATTTATGGAGCGTATATAATACCAATCTGGGACTGGTAAAGATAATTCAATGGGATAATTCCAGAGATAATAATAATAATAATAATAATAAAATAATAATTATATTTAGTCATTAAAACATTCATCTCTTTAATTTCATTCATTTCGGTTATATTTATTTTATTAATATATATATGAATTAGCAAAATCGTATTAATATAGACAGTTCATCTCTTTAATAATAATAATTTAATAAAGATGAAAACCTTAAAGATTCATTTCGGTTATATTTATTTTGTTATAGTCTCTATATTATCTCTTTAGAATTTCATTCATATATAGCATATATATATATATATATATATATATATTATTAAGAAATGGACAAGGTCCGACAATTTATTTATTAAAGACATTTTTATGTTTAACGTTGTTATTTATAGATACAAGTATTTAAGCAAATGCTCTGTTTATGATAAACCGTATTAAATAACATTTACCGGCCTGAATTTTCATAGAAAATATTCGTTCTTTGACATGGAAGATTGTAGTTATAAGCAGAAAATTCGACCTTGTCTACCGAAAGGTTCTTTGTGGCCCAGAGGTTAGGCACGTCAGCGTAAATGACGGTTCCGTATAGGATGCAGGTTCGAATCCTGTCAAAGAACGAATATTTTCTATGAAAATTTCTCGGACATTCAGGCCGGTAAATGTTATTTAATACTGTTTATCATAAACAGAGCATTTGCTTAAATACTTGTATCTATAAATAACAACGTTAAACATAAAAATGTCTTTAATAAATATATATATATATATATATATATATATATGCTCCAATGATACTAGGCAATAAAACTCTATTCTTGATCATATTCCAATGCTTCTGACGGAGAAAACAAAATGCTTGGAAGTCAGAAAAAGAAGCTTTCAGAAACAAAGTAATTATTGACGAAATGCGAAATAATGACAATCATCTGTTTATGGCAATAAATGCTAGACAGGTTCCTCACAGATGAAGCAACTGACATATATCATGGATATATGTCAGTTGCTTCAGACTTTAAATAACGAAATAAACTATACACAATAATATTACTTATATACATATTAATAATTCATTATGAGATCGATAATCTCAGAAAATCTCATATAAAACTTAATTATTATATATATATATATATGAGAAATAATTTATATATATACATTTATTGAATATTTTATATATCTAAATATAAATATATATAAGAAATAATTTATATATACATTTAATGAAGATATATATTGAATATATATAGATATATACATTTATATATATAGATATATATATTATACAAATATATACTGAATATATTTAATATTTAAAGATTGAATATATATATATAATATATTGATTGCATATATATATATATATATATATATGTGTGTAAAATATATTAAAAGAACGTATATATACAAAATATCTTAAATAATTGTCGTTCTTTGTCCATTTCATAATGTGTGACGTCATTTGTTTACATTTGCATACGCATTGAGCAGATATGAATGACTGAGAGAAAATCATAGAGAATTGTGTTTAAAAACAATGAAATCCACCTTGCTAAGCGAACGCTCCTCTGTGACCCAATCGGTGAAGGCGTGTCAGACTCTATCACGGTTCCGTATAGGACACAGGTTCGTTTCCTGTCGGAGGACGCATATATATATATATATATATATTGAATAACTATATTTTTAATGAATATGTATAGTTATATCATATTTTTAAAAAAGAAAATAATTTTAATTTTATGCTATACTGTTTTTATCGAGCACTGTTTTTTTAAAAATGAAAATAATGGCTAAGAACACCGGATTATAAATCTTACTGTTCTTCCTTATTTTTTTTATTATATATATATATATATATATATATATATATATATATATATATATATATATATATCACATATGACTGTTTCGCTGTATCACATCTCATCAGTGGGACAAGACATCCGATTGCTTCAAGCCGAACTAAAAAAGACATATACATATATATATATATATATGTGTGTGTGTGTGTGTATATATATATATATATATATATATATATATGAATACACACACAAATATATATATATATATTATTGTGCTATATATTATAGGGTCGGACCCTCATGCGACTATCACGACAAGCATCATTGTCATTCTCAAGATCGGAAGGTCATTAGTGTGTCATATCATATATGATCAATGTTTGTGATTCGTGTGCCACCAGCCAATCTTGCGCCATCGCTAGGTGTCAAGAGCAGTAGAAATATCATGGATGGATTCATAGAGCTCTGAATTAGTTGGATTTTGTCTCTTAGGAGATTTTATACTTAGCTCTCTGTATTCGAGTGTAGTGTTCTATCGAGCATGGACACAAGGGTTTTAATTCATGACCAACCAATGGCACCATACATAAAAATCGCCTCTACGGTGGCTTGAGGTCGCGTAGATCAAATTTACAGATGACATATGTTTTATTCAAGGCGGTCCCGACTTTA
>CAHIKZ030004187.1:2565000-2592500 GCA_903632075.3 Acanthosepion pharaonis
TTTAACGTTTGATAGTAATTGAAATGTCTAAAAACTCCACAAAGAAATTAAATTTAATCCTTGTTAGGAATTTAAATATTCAACTTCTCCACAAATAAATTAGGGATTTAATATAAGTCGAATACTGTATTAATAAACAACAATAATAAAAAATAAAAATTTACTAATAGTAATATTTTAATATTGTGAATGACTGTTAAGGTAAAATCTTTATCAGTTAGAGTCTAATTCCTGAATTTAATTTGTCGCTATTTGTAGGTGGGTAATATTTCTTAATTAAAATTTAGGTTTCAAATCAAGATGGAGTAAGATTTGAAGGAAATAGTAAAAGAATTTACTTTTTTTTCATACATACACCACATACATATTTACGTAAAAACACATACACATACATTCATGTACAATTACACATATAACCACATACACATGTATCGATATGCATCGATATATATGCATATACATATATTTACATATCTCCACATTATATATATATATATATATATATATATATATAGTGCATACATAATTAAACATATACATACATACGCTTGGTTTGGTTTGGTTTACAATTTCAATGCGTTATTTAATGCAGACAAGATTTTAATTGCTGATAATATTTTTATCTGTCTATCTATCTATCTATCTCGGTATATATTGGTTTGGTTTGTTTTACGGCATATCAACACCCCAATGGGTTATTTAATGCCGACAAGATTTTTATTGCTGCTAATATCTTTTTTGCAAAAATGTATTGCTAGGAACACGAACAATTAAGAGTTAGTTCCGCTCTCCTCAAAACCTCCTGATCAGAGCCATTGCTGTTGGATGTAGTTTATCGTCTTACCCAGGACGACATACACACACACACAAATATTTCTATGTAAGTATACTGTATATGCACTGTATGTATTAATTCGCATACGCACTCATACACAAACTCACTAGAAAAAAAAATCACTGTCAATAACGCATTCTTGAATTGTCCCACCCCAATAAAAATCAAATTGCGTTTTATTTTAAACCGTTCAGGCTCTATCTCTATACTCTAACGACAAGAGTACATACATTAAATTTCCTTTACGGATAGCAATTTTTGCTACTGAATCAATCTGTCCAAGACAAAATCTAATAAAAGCGGGATTTACATCTGAGGTGTTATAAACATTGCGTCGTAATTTTTATTTACGCTCGCGTCAGAGACAGCAAAAAGCCATCCAACTATTAAAGGCCGCCATCTTCATTTATTACTGCTTTTCTTTCTTTATTCTTTTTTTTTTTTTACTGTAATTTTTATTTTATTTCTGTGCTAATTTGTTTGGGCTCGTTTCGCAAAATATGTTTTTGTGTTAGTTTTTTTTTAACGATAGATATTTAGATGCCTACAGCTTTATTGTAGTATTCTATCTTACTTTCTAAATATGTGCCGTGTCCTTTTGGGACGTGGATGATAACGGTTCTCCACAGCTTCCTCTCTTTTGCTGCCATTGGCAATACTTAGTCCTTTATAAAACCTCTTTATTTTTCCTGTTATTTTTCTTCCGTCGATTTATTCAATCTTGTCAAACAGGTTTTATCCCTTTCCGTGTGTCATTTCTCTTCAAGAAATGAACAATCATGGCTCTCCACAGCTTTTTGTCTTTCGTTGTTTTAAATAATACTTGCTCTTTTAAGACACCTATTTGATTTCGTGGTACTTCTCACCATGCTTAAAATTGTCAAGTAATAGTAATGGTAATATTAGTCGTTGCCTTATAAGGAAACATTTGGCATTTGACAGCCAGTAACTCGTTCTATTTAGCGTTTCCCTTTAAGATATGGGCGATCATGGCCCTCCGCAGTTTCTTATCTTTTAATGCTTTAAGTTATGCTTGCTCTTTTAAGACCACTCCTTGGATACATGCTAAGACCTACAGTTAATTCGCTCAAAATCATTATTTAGCATTGATCTGTAAAAGAGGTTGTATATAGCTGACAGTTTTAGATATTACTTTGGTGCCATGATATCTATATGAAAGTGTCGATATAATTCGGCTGTTTGAGGAAACGCGTCGAATTTTCAGCTTCATGCTTTTAGTTTTGTAGCAACTTGTGGTATTCGGCGAAACTATCTCTGGCGAAATCTATTCTAGATTCAGTATTTTTATAGGTCTTAGTATCCAGTTGAAAGATTGTAACAAACGTGGACAAAATCCCATAATATTGTCGTTCACAAAGCCAAGCCATATAAGATATAAAATTTTACATTTCTTTTCACTCTATTCTTTTTAATGTTTTGTTGTTTATTTAGGTAGTATAGCAGTAGCAAGCCTGAAATATTGTCTAAACGATACCCCAAAGCAAGCCAAAACAAGCAGTCATATGTTTTTGTTTTTTGTGGTACACAAAATTGCTAGCCATTTGCGAATGAAATAAATATAGTAAGTAAAGAATAAAACAGGGAACAATAGACCTAAAAGATAGACTGTCCGATTCTACTAAAAAACAAAAGCGACGCCTGCTACAGGAGAAAAAAAAAGGACTGATCTTTACATACGCTATTATTTTTTTGTATTCACACTGTGTGGTTTTCTCGGCTAGAATGTCTTCACGTTCGTTCATAGAAACGAAAAGAGAAGAAAATCGAAAACGAACGCGAGCTACAAAAAAACGATTCTCTTACAGCGATCGAAATACAGAAACAATATCAGGACTAGAAGACAGGTGGATAGCTTAATATAAGGTAAAAAATCAAATTCAAACCCCCAACAGTTCCTGATTAAAATATCAGCGTCCTGGTTATAACGATAAACGATATCCGCGTCCTGGGTAGGATGATAAACTACGTCCAACAGCAAGGCCTCTAATCAGGAGGTTTTGAGGAGCATGGAACCACCTCTTAATTGCTGGTGTTCCCAGGTCCACCCTGCCCCGGGGTTGTAGCACATGTTAGGGTCCCAGTTATGGGCAAATAGTTAACACTGAGACTAGATCCGCGTCCAGGGCAAGACGATAAACTATGTCCAACAGCAAGACCTCTGATCAGGAGGTTTTGAGGAGCGTGGGACCACCTCCTATTTGCTGGTGTTTCCAGGTCCACTCTGACCCAGCGTGGTAGCACCTGTTAGGATCCCAGCTATGGGCAAATAGTTAACTACCAAACTGGGGTCAAAACACTATGAAAATGTAAAAGTAAGTTTCAATACCAGAAATACTTTGAAAAAAAATTATTACCAGCAATAATTTTTTTGAATAAAAAAAAGATATTACCATCTGTAGTTTTATTCAAGAAAAAAATATTACCAGAAATACATTTCTGAAAAAAATATATATTACCAGCAAAAAAAAAAAAATTTCGACATTAAATAACCCATTGAGGTTGATATAAAAAATAAAAAAACAAACCAAACCAAAATATTAGTTCAGCCAGAATGTTTGGTTGTCAGCAAAAAGAAACGGCCCAACATACGAATTACAAATTGGAGACATTAAAATAAAAAAAAAAAATCAGTATCTAGCAAGTGTTTAAACAGAAGATGTAAAATGCCACAGTGAAATCCATAGGGCTAGCAAATTATTAAGAAACAGGATAATTTAGTTAGAAACAAAAAAATAACTACTCAATTGTTATATAGTATCGGTTTCACCCATATGACAGTGAATGCTGGTCATTCTTATCCCATATTAAGAGTGGACGGAGTTGCATACTGGATATTTGCGTCCCTGGATAATTGTGCACCAGAATATTGCGTATCTCGACATTGGCGTCCTCTGACAAATGCCTCCCTGGATAATTCTGCACCAGAAAATTGCGTCTCTCGACATTTGCGTCCTTAGACAAATGCGTCCCTGGATAATTGTGCACCAGAAAATTGCGTCTCTCGGCATTTGCGTCTTTAGACAAATGCCTACCTGGATAATTGTGCACCAGAAAATTGCGTCTCTCGACATTTGCGTCCTTAGGCAAATGCGTCCCTGGATAATTGTGCACCAGAAAATTGCGTCTCTCGACATTTGTGTCCTTAGAGAGATGCCTCCCTGGATAATTGTGCATTAGAGAATTGCGTCTCTCGACATTTGCGTCCTTAGACAAATTCGTCCCTGGATAATTGTGTACCAGACAATTGCGTCCCTGGATAATTGCGTACCTTTTTTAAGTTACCATTTTTTAAGTGTTGTTTAATATAGAAATTTGCAGGGCAATACATTTAATTACTCTAAACAAGCAGATATGTAGTTACCATAAATAAAAAAAGAGAAAAATTTCTTTTTTAAATCCTGAGAAATGGCCAAAAATCAATTTCAAACCCCAACAATCCCTGACAAAATATTAGTTCAGACAAAATCTATGATTGTCAGTAAAAAGAAACAGCTCAAACTGCGAATTACTAATCGAAGACAAATCGAAGACATCAAATGATAAAATTCAATCCTTCTGTCTCTTCTACAAATATTTTCATGACGAGCTATTTTCAATGGTGCTCTTAACTGCATGATTTAAGCGTGCTACAAGTTTGGCATCTCAGTTCCAACCATTTACTGTCGAAACAGTTAAATGTAACCGTCTCTTCAACTCCAACAGCTTCTTCTCTCACACTTCCCACCAGTGAAACTACCTTCCTCTTACTTACTTCCCTGGTAGCTATAATCTTTAAAAAAATTAAATGTAATGTCAATCGACATCTTCTGATGATTTGATTCTGTTCCCCGTCCTTCTCTATATCCTTTCTCCAAACACCCCATCTTTCCTCTTACTCTCACTCTCTGTACCCCCTTGCATGCTAGTGGCATTCCCGCTTTGCTTGGGCTGAAATTCTTTTAAAAAATGTGTCTTAACAGAAGAATAGCAGCATGGCCCGGCGTTACCCGTGCTTGATTAAAAAATCGTACGACTCATACAGTAATCGCTATCACTTGACTTAAAATATTTTTGCCCTTCCTTGCCTTTAAAGGAGTGACATTTGCCGTGCTAATGTTGCTACATGCCTTACTTCTTGCCTATCTCACACTGCGAATTTTTTCTAAGCGCTATACTAAACATTCAATCTGTTACGAAAAAAGAAAATGAACACAAAATGATCAGCTTTAAAAAAAGGACACGTAACAGGAAAAACCGAATGAAAAAAGAATGTTAACAACAAATACTTTTTGACACCCAACCCAGTTCTGCGGAATCAGAATCAACACTGAGTTTAAGCAAGTGAATGAGCCAATTGGAGTAAAGTGCCATGCAGATTTAAATTTTTTCCACTTGTGACGAATGCAGCTATCGATTTTTTTTTTTTTGCATGCTAGCATGCTAGTTAACATTCGTGTCAGTCAGCTGTTGGCTCTCACGCTGGCCAATATAATCTTCCTGCCTATTCGTGGTAGCCAGCTATAGGCTGTCACTCTGGCCAGTACAAAATGGCCGCAAACTACATGAAAACTGCCGTAGAAGCATGAAAAAATCGATTATTTCCACTATCGATGGGAGTTGGCAAATGCAAAGTCGGTCTTGGCCTTCCTGCTAACTTGGACCATGTGCATGTAAATTTTGGTGCAAATCCGTCGAAAATTGCGGCCGTTACACACACGCACATCCTGTAAAATGCCACATCGAAATCCGAAAGTGTATAGGGCTAGTGAAAGGTGCCTTCCAAAAGCAAAACAAATTATTAAGAAACGGGATAATTTAATTAGAAAGAAGAAAAAAATGAAGTATTGAGCCGTTATGTAGTATTGTTTTCACCCAGATGTCATTGAATGCTGGCCATTCTGATCACATATTAATAGTGGACGGACAATTGCGTATCTAGACAAATTCGTCCTTGGATAATTGCGTACCTCTGATATTTTTTTTTGAAGTTACATTTTTTTTAAGAGTTGTTTAATATAGAAGTTTTGCACGCCAATATCTTTAATTGCTCTAAACAAGCAAAAAGGTAGTTACCATAAATAAAAAAAGAGAAATATTTCTTTTTTAAAGCGAGAGAAAATTAAGCTAGCAGTTTCAGTTCACTCCAGCAGTGCGTACGACAAACATCGAATAGATTCAGGATTTTATAGATAATATTTTTATTTGGAACCCATTGTTAAGCTCCGAAAATCAAACATTGGTGGAAAAATATTTGTGGACGAGGAAAATTACAGCTACCATTATCAGAAGAAAAATACCGATAAAACAAAAAAAAAAGAATTCTGGCGATGTGTAGAGCGATCTTGCAAAATTGTTAATCTGTCATTGTATTTTAAACAAAAATAAACTTTTAATTTTAATTTTATTTTATTAATTTTTATAAATTTGATTGCTGCATATGTTTTTCTTTTTTCAAAATTTATGGTAACTGCCTTTAAAAGCTTTAAAAACTTATCAGAGGTACGCAATTATCCAGGGACGGATTTGTTTAGGGATACAAATATCCAAGGACGCATTTGTGTGATACGCAATTGCCCGGGACGAAAATGTCCAGTACGCAACTGTTGTAGAATCCATATGAAACGTCTCGAGGCATTTCGCTCGAAGCAAGGCGGGAATGCCACTCGTACGCAAGAGCTAACGGGGAGTGGAAGTGAAAGAGAAGACTGAGAATAGAGAGGGTTCAGAAAACGACAAAAAATGAACGGGGTTCAAGAAGACAGAAAATGGCGATTGACGTTGCATTTAATTTTTTTTTAAATTGTAGTCATCAGGAAAACAATTAAACGGAAGTTCCACAGGTGGGAAGGGCCAGAAAGAAACTATTGGAGTAGAAGTGGCGGTTGTATTTAGTAAAAGGATGGGACCTAAATGCCAATCTAGTAGCACGCTTAAATTCATGTCATTTTTACCTCTCCCTGAACCAAGTAAATGAATACAGTTACAAATAGAGTTTGAGAATAAAATCGAATGATCCGTGATGATATTTCATAAAATCAACCAACCCCGACATATATATATATATATATATATATATATATATATATATATATTATAAATTAACTAATTAAAAATATGATTTCATCGCTAGTGTAGCGACGAAAACCATATTTTTAAATCAGTTAATTTATAATATTTATGCTCTGTAAATTTACATTGAACATTGTTTTGTAAAAATAAAAATATCAATAAGAACACCGGATTATATATCTTAATCTTATTGTTCTTTCTTTTTATATATATATATCATTGAATGCTGCGCATTCTGATCACATATTAAGAGTGGACGGACAGTTGCGTAATGGGCATTTGCGTAACTAGACAAATTCGTCCCTGCATAATTGCGTACCGCTGATATTGTTTTTGAAGTTACCATTTAATATAGAAATTTGCACACCCATACCTTTAATTATTCTAAACAAGATTATATATATATATATATATGTGTGTGTGTGTGTGTGTGTGTGTGTGTGTGTGTGTGTGTGTGTAATTTAGGCTCTACTTTTGGTATTTAGCACTGTTTTTTAAAAATAAAAACAAAGATACTAAAGAACTTCGGATTATTTACCTAACGTGTTCTTTTCCTATTTTTCTATATATTTACACACACACACACACACATATATATATATATATATATATATATATATATATATATATATATATATATATATATATCAGGTTCACGTGCGTGCATTAATGTGAACTTTCTCTGTCCATATGAGTTGATATGCTACGAGATAAGTTAATTACCTTCAAGAACTAGCGTTTATACTGAAGAGCTTGTTAAGATAAAAGACTGCAAAGATTCTTTTATAGAAAAGAATAATCTGATTCTTATTATCAAATAAATCTGTTTGTAAATATTGCGAATAATGCCAGACTATATGTAAGGCACGTGGAATTCTAGGCTTCGTCCATGGTTACGTTTAAAATATTAGCCGAGGTACGCGGCGTTGTCCGGGTGTACATAGTTGCAATTTTATAACTGCACTCCCTGTTTAGATACTCCCCTCCTCTTTTTTACGGTATGTTATTCGCAAATGTTTGATTGTTCATAATAAATGAATTCCATCGATAAATCTTTCTTGTGTGGACGAGGTTAAATTATTTCAATATTTTAGATATTCAGCAAATTTCCTATTGCCGTAATAACTTTCAAATAGTATTGTTCACAAATCTAATAATCAAGCAAAAACAGGGACGAAACGTCAGAGATTGATTCAACTTCAAGTTCAAACGTATAAACGCCCCTCCCCTTCTTCGCATGTTTATTGTAAAGCTGGGGTTAATAAGAGATTCTTCGGGAATTTTTCCCTTTTAACGCTTCTATAATTCTTTTCAAACAATCTTTTCATTAGAGGTTGTATGAATGCCAATTTAGAATGGAATCATATGAAGAAACTATTGGCTAAATTGCAAAAGCCTATTTAGGACCTAGTTTGTCGCAGATTTCATCTAATTAACTGAAATAAATTAAAGTAAACATTCACACAAGACAATTTGTGTATCATATGTAAATTACATGGCAAATTTAAAAAGCATCAGATGAAAAACCAGGGAGTTATAGCCGCCGGCAAACGGGCTTTTTGAACAGTTTATCGTAATGTTTCATTATACAGGGGTAAGAGAGGAGGACTAAAACCACGCTATCTTATTTCTTGCATGATGGCCAACTTTTGCAACATTTTTGAAGAAAATCGGATAAAAATCAGGAAGTTATTCAATTTTTTATTTTAAGTAGTACGGAAAAACCAGATTGTTCCCAGTCTTTTGCAATTTTTAATGTGAAGCCAATGTTGCAGGTAAACTATCAAGCACTCTATATAAATCTTGTAACATGAGTTGATGTTTTGCATTAAGTGCAAAGATCATCAGCTCATTCAATGATACTTTGCTCTTAGAGATCGCCTTAAGTGTCCGTTAATAAAAACTAGCCTAATTACTAAGGATTTGATTGACTGATTGCTTGCTTGATATTGTTCAGCGGCATGACACCCTACACGGGCGACTCAACGGCAGTCATATAGGACATAAATGAATCGAATCGTCCGTTTATGTAAATAAGCAGAGTTGAAGAGAGTTAGCATTAAGTCATTTGCTAAGTGTAGCTTCGTGTAGTAAACCTTCTATTTCAATTTCTTACGTAAGAATTTGTCTTATTTATTTCCCTCTGTTATCTCGAAAACAAGAGATACAACAATGCCGAAATCCAAAGATGCGCAGGAGAAGCTGAGTCGTGTTGCCAAAGAAGCGGAAAAGGCTGGCCTCCAATTCAACATCGGGAAGACGGGGGTCATGAGGGTAAACAACAAGACCCAGTGCGATTACACCAAGAAGACATCAAGGAAGTCGATAAGTTTGTTTACCTGGGAAGCGTCGTCAGTAACGATGTAGGAAAAGATGAAGACATCAAGTGTTGAATCAACAAAGCCCGGCACGCTTTCAGCACCCTGCGGCCAATCTGGAGATCAACAGCCCTCCTCATTTTACAAGAAGATCTTCAACACCAGCGTCAAGTCAGTTCTACTTTACGGCTCAGAAACCTGGCGAGTAATCAAGACCAACACCCACTTCAGTTATTTACCAACCGATATCCCAGGAACATCCTCAATATCAGGTGGCCGGAAGTAGTCTCCAATGACCAACTCTGGGACAGGACTAGACAAGCCCCAATTGAGATTGACATCAAGAAACGGAAATGGCGATGGATCGGCCACACACTTCGCAAGCCTGCTTTTAATGTCACCAGGAGAGTCCCTTGACTTGAATCCACAAGGGAAGCGAAAAGTGGATCGATCAAAACAGACTTGGCGCAGGACACGGACTGAGTTGAAGAGAATCGCCCGGAACCGCGTCCTTTGGAGAGGTGTTATCGCAGCCCTATGTTCTCCAAGGAATTAAGAGGCATAATAATAAAATAAAATCTCAAAAACACGAGATACAGCAATGCCGAAATTCAAGTAATTTTGTACGCAACTTTAACTTTAGAGATATAGTTGATAGATAATAAATTGTAGTGTACTTTCTTCTGTATGTGTTGGAAGCAACTTACTTGTTTCAGGTAGCCTATTATTTGAGAAATGGGTATAATTTTGAAAAATATGGTAAGTTTTTGTACATTATAGTATTTGTTGCGCTTCTTTTTTTTTTTTTAGTGGGGGTTTCGCTCTCTATTAAGGTGAGCTTCAGAGTGATCACTTGTGCATAAGAGATGTACGGAGGTGTAGCGCGTGCCTTAAATTTGTGTGTGTGTGTGTGTGTGTGTGTGTGTGTAAGATGTCCAATTTGGACTCTGATTAGCACTATATCCTGTCTTCGAATGCACCTCGACGTGATGTAATGGTTAGAATGCTTGTCTGGCTAGATCAATTACGACTGATTAGTGAGTTCGATCCTCACTCGGTGCCCCATACTTTCGACCTTGTGTTACATCTAAGCCGGGCTTAGAAAATTTCTATCCTGTCTTCGATCAAGTAATTATTCTCAATCTTACTGTTTGTACAGTTTGCTGTTTGGAAACATATCCCAAATTGTTTGCCATTTTCTTTTTAACGTATTGCGTGATCTCATTTTTGCATTCTGTATATGTTTAATATTGGTTATTGTCATTTTTGGTTTCCCCCTTTACCAATGCATCAGCTTTTCGATTTCCTCTACTGCCTACATGACCTGGAAATCAGACCAAGATTACCACTCTTTGGTCTTCTATCAAATCGTTACAGACTTCCAGTATTTCAGGTATGTAAGGGGGATTTGGATTTTTTCTTCTTAATTACTGTTAGGCTGGATAGGGAGTCTGAGAATATTATGGATTTTCTGTCTTCTGAGTTTTTGATCATTTCAAACTTCATCGTCAGATTTGTGTGGATGTAATTTCTTTATCATATTAACCTCTAGGGACGTCCCCCAGCGTGTGGTACCACTGGAAAGTAAAACAATACCAACTTCACCAAAGACTTATGTGTAAAACTGGGTAGACGAAATTGTTCAGAATTGGTACGTTGTCATTGGTACGCTTTACAAACTCACCATATAAAGTAACCAATAGCGCGCCTTTAGGGACTGACCATATGCTTCGCAAACAAAATAAAACCATTTAAATAGCTTGATGACTTCTTTTTAATGTTTGATTGAAAGAGAACAGATGATGATGTAAAACAATTACGATAAATATATATTTTTAAAAAAATAAAATGAAAGGGAACATTTGCGTTTTAGATGCAGAATTGAGCACTTGGATTCCATCTGGGTCTTTCCAATTCAGAAAGGCATGCTACAAACTATATTATAGGCTTTAAAGTTTCAAAATTATTGCACAGTAAGCAAACGAATGTTTTAGATGAAGGAGCGCTCCAGACACAAATTAAAGAGGCAGATATATTAGCGTCAATATGACTAACACCAACAACAACAACAATAACTACAATTATTAAAGTAATCACTGACATCGTATATTTTATAAGCATAATAAAAATACCATGCAATAACCGCGGATATACTCTGGGCTCTGTGATTGATTTGGTCATTGTTACTGAATGCAGATGCTAGGCCAGGATGGCCAGCGATTGATCAGAATATACCTCATTGGTGTGGTATTCTGGCAGTGATATTGTATATAAGACCAAAAACGGTGCGAAGTCGACAGAAGGCGGCAGGAATTTTGAAGCGTCGATATGCTTTCCACAGCCAGATTCGATAGACAGACCAGTGGATGCGAGTGACGAGATACTAGGCCAATGAGTGGGTATGCGTTCCTCTAAAAAACTCTTTCACTAGTTACCACCATTTACTCAAGGAGTTAGTGAGAGTGAAAGAAAATGAGAAAACGTTACTGAGAGGAAAGGACAATAAAATAAGAAGTTTCAAAAGAAAAGATGGTGATTGACGTTACATTTAAATTTTTGAATATCGTAATTGACAGAAAAACGGGAAGCGTGTTCCACAGTGGAGAAGTGCGAAAGAAGGAACTATTAGAACTTTAATTTAATTTAATTTAAACAGTAAATGCGATGTGTACTGTAGTGTTAATAGAATATTGAATTTGTGTTACTATTTTATTTTATATTAATTTCTGTTTTAATATGTCAAATATGTTTGGTTTGGTATGTTTTAAGGTGTATCAACCTCAATGGGTTATTTAATGCCGACAAGATTTTTAATGCTGGTAATATTTTTTTTCAAAAATGTATTGCTGGTAATAATTTATTGCTGGTAATAATTTTTTTCTTCAAAAATTCATTGCTGGTAAAAATCTTTTACAAAAAAGTATTGTTGGTATTAAAACCTATTTTTACACTTTCATAGTGTTTTGATCCTAGTTTAGGAGTTAACTATTTGCCCATAGCTGAGACCCTAACAGGTGCTAGCACACCGGCTCAAAGTGGACCTGGAAACAGCAGCAATTAAGGAGTGGTTTCATGCTCCCCAAATCCTCCTGAGAAGAGGCCTTGATGTTGGATGTAGTTTATCGTCTTACCCAGGTCGGCCAAATATGTTCACCAAACACAAGTTTTAGTAGGATATATTTGTGGCATCCTGCTTAGGGTGCAGTAAGTGGTGTACAGTAATTGTTAGGGTTGTTGTCACACTTGTTTACAACCCAACAGTAAAGGCTTGCGTTTTGTACCTGCCATATAAGTCAACTCTTAGTTTTGGAAAGATCTTTTTAGGCGTGAAATCTTGACTTATACGACGCAATTTAAGGAAAAAAGTCCCCATATTAAATATAGATAGTTTATAAACATGTTTTTAAAATAATCTTTTTCAAAGAAGGGACACTTATTTTTTGCTTGCTTCATGTCTACGTTTTTGCTTATAGAGATTCAAGTGTCAGGCTTTCTTTATGGTCCTTATGCTGGGATGTTTGATAATAAATCTTAGTAGGTTCTCGAGATTACCTCATTGCAAAAGTTGAATAAGTCTGGACCAGGTTAATATCCAGCTAAAAAACCCGCGGAGTGTTCTTCAAGGTAAATATATAAAACGCAACGATTGTCCAAGACAGTGTTGAAAAGAGCCTATACTATCGGAATGGAAAAAAAATCCATTGAGCATTTGTGCAAATTTATTGGGGCCAATGTTATCAAGACTACAAAAATAAATAGAATGGATTTTTTTAATTAATTGTTTTTACAGTTTATCGACACTTATAGGGTATTGTATATGCCTTCATTTTTTACGGTATAGGTAAACTTTTATTAATATAAGATTCTACTCCGCGAAAATTGGGATGGGTTTTCTGTTGTTATCAAATAATAAACTGATCCCCAGAATTATCATCAATATAATAACTGATCCCCCAGAATTATCATCGATACAATGACCCCCCCCACCGAATTATGATCGATATAATAACTGATCCTCCAGAATTATCATCGATATAACTGATCCCCCAGAATTATTATCGTTATAATAACTGATCCTCCAGAATTATCATCGATACAATGACTGACCCCACCCCCAGAATTATTATCGATATAATAACTGATCCCCCAGAATTTTCATCGATATAATAACTGATCTCCCAGAATTATCATTGATATAATAACTGATCCCCCAGAATTATGATCGATATAATAACTGATCCCTCAGAATTTTCAACGATATAATAACTGATCCTCCAGAATTATGATCGATATAATAACTGATCCCCGAGAATTTTCATCGATATAATAACTGATCCCCCAGAATTATGATCGATATAATAACTGATCCCCGAGAATTTTCATCGATATAATAACTGATCCCCCAGAATTATGATCGATATAATAACTGATCACCGAGAATTTTCATCGATATAATAACTGATCCCCCAGAATTATGATCGATATAATAACTGATTCCCGAGAATTTTCAACGATATAATAACTGATCCTCCAGAATTATGATCGATATAATAACTGATCCCCGAGAATTTTCATCGATATAATAACTGATCCCCCCAGAATTATGATCGATATAATAACTGATCCCCGAGAATTTTCATCGATATAATAACTGATCTCCCAGAATTATCATCGACATAATAACTGATCCGCCAGAATTATTATCGACATAATAATTGATCCCCCACAATTATTATCGATATAATAACTGATCCCTCAGAATTTTCATCGATATAATAACTGGTCCCCCAGAATTATTATCGATATAATAACTGATCCTCCAGCATTATCATCGATATAATAAGTAAAGAAACATTAAATACTCACAGATAAAAATCTAATAATTGTAAGGCACACGCAAATACGCTTCAGTTTTTGATGGCATGGCTAAACTAGCATTAATTGATTGGTTTTTTGTTGTTTTTTTTTTTTTGCAGCTTATCAAACCTTTGTGTGTTATTTAAAGACGAAACATATATTGGATTGTCTGAATGTTTCCTTTTGTTTAATGAATATTGAAGTAACAGGTTTTTAAGAATAACAATAATTTCTCCAGATACCTGTCCTAATATTTAACCTATAGCTGGGAGGAACAGATGGATCCTTACCTTTCCTAAGAGTATTTGCATGTAATTGAATGTAGCAAAGCAGCTTCTTCCTAGGAGTCGCTGCGTTGTCGAACTAACACCCAAATGGATGCTTCTTCGATCCCTACAATATTAAACTGTTCAAGTTGAGGATAACCGCTAACTTCCCCACATGGCGCCATAAACTGTGACTGTAAGCCTTTATCTTATGTTGGGCCTTGAACATAGTGACCGAAACTGTCCTAAAAAAAAAAAAAAACTCGAATAGAATTCGACTCAGCGATTTTACATTTCGAGTCGCTGTCCATTATACTATCGGCGTTATTAGAACTGAATGAACTACAGACCATAACGCTTCCACGACCATACTTATTTTTTTTTAGATCAAACGCTTCCTTGTAAAACTCGCTATGACGCCGACAAACTCATCAGACGCCATCAAACCCAAATAGATTAATATTTGTTTTTCGCCACCAAATTATACTTTCCTCAAAATATTTATCTTCACTTGTACAAAATTTAAACAACCCCGTCAGTGCTTAGAATTCAGTAGCGATTTCCTACGAGGCAGTTGTAAGCTTATCTCGTTCAGGAAAATGCTTGATTGTTTTAAGTCATTCTCGGCACACACTTTTTTTTTACTTAATTAGCAACATCTGTAGGCTAATTTCTTGATATTGCCGCCATGATTCTCTTGATATAATGAACAGATATCAACGTTTTTACTTCTTAAAAACACCGTCTTACATACTTTTTTTTCCAGTTTTGCATAATCAAGTAATTTCCTTTTTGCTAGAGGTTGTTTTGTTTCTGCAAATAAGGGACAAGAAAGGATACTTTTCTACCTGGAACCTTTTTGGAAATAAACGCCAATATACTGAATTCTATGTCTTTGTAAGAAATATTTCTTAAACGAAGCATTGTCATTATCATTAATTTTTGACTCGATTTTCGTTCATTTTATTTGTCTTGTTTATATACACGTAATAATAAGAAAACACAATAGTCTGATAATGTCTGAATGCTTCAGAGGAAAATTTGTTACTGTTATTAACTAATGACTCGTCTTTTGGTTCATCTTATTTCAGTGGTTTGTTTGCCCCTAATAATGAAATTGTCTAAATTTATTTGATAAAACATCATTATTATTATTATTATTTTTATTTCTTTCGTCTTGTTAAGCCCGCTATTCTCATTATGTCCCTAGAAATGTCAACTGTAAGCGTCCATTTTCTCTCAAAACCTCGCCGTTGCTCACATATTCAGTCGATGGTATCCTCAATATATTTTTATACGTGATTTACAGGCGATTCTTCAGTATGGGTTCATTAGAACAATATACAGAATCCGGTTCATTTGGAGATTTTACAGTATCCAGTTCATCCGGAAAAAATATAGCATCTGGTTCGTTCGGAAATTCTACAGTACCCGCTTAATTCGGACAATATACATCATTTGGTTCATTCGGGAATATACAGTATGCGGTTCAATCGGACAATATATACCATCTTGTTCATTCAGAGATTCTACAGTATCCGATTCATTCGGACAATATACAACATCCGGTTCATCGGGAAATTCTACATTATGTGGTTCATTCGGATATTGTACAGCATTTAATAATCATTTGTTTGTTAATCAAATATTGATGACCTACACCCTTGTGCAAATTAATTAAAACAAAACGCACAATTCCATTATTATTTATTTTTCGTATTTTTCCAATGAAACATGACCCAGTGCACATGTTAGTAATTCGTATGTCTATTCCGCGAAATCGTTCCTTGCAGATTGACCACAGATTCTCAATTGGATTTAAATCAGGTAACTTTACGGACCAGTCGATAGTACTCTGATTTGTTTTCTGGTGAGGCTTGCCAGTGTGTTCGTGTAGCGTTACAATTTTCGTACGCTTCCTTGGAGTAACGTCCATCGCAGATAACAGCCGTAGAACAACTAATCGACAGTCGAGACAATAGTATCTAGGCGTAATGAAAATCTAACCGGATAGTGTGGAATCTCAAATGGACCAGATGATGTATATTGTCCGAATGAACCGGATAATGTGCAATCTCAAATGGACCAAATGCTGTATATTGTCCGAATGAACCGGATAGTGTGCAATCTCAAATGAACCAAATGCTTTATATTGTCCGAACGAACCGGATAGTGTACAATCCCAATTGGACCAGATGCTGTATATTGTACGAATGAACCGGATAGTGTGCAATCTCAAATGGACCAAATGCTTTATATTGTCCGAACGAACCGGATAGTGTGCAATCTCAAATGGGCCAGATGCTGTATATTGTCCGAATGAACTGGATATTATCGAAGGTGAAAGAGGGTTCATAAAAGAGAAAGCATTACTGAGAGAAACCAAAAAGGAAGCGGTAGAGAACAAGATCGTCCACCTCCTGAAGGGACATCGGGATAGGAGAAATGTGAAAAATGAATGTGTGTATGCAATTTTAGCTTCATCTCATCCTGACGTCAGTTTAACACCGCCTCTATTTTTACACTATTTAAATTCGGACTAGTGTCCTCGTCTTTGTCGCTGTTATCCCACCATTACGGCCGCTGTGACTTTCGATATTCTTCAAGTGTATATCGATCTGGGTAACCAAAAAAAATTCTGGACAGAACTCTTTATTTAATCCACGGCCGTAGATTGTTCTCATTCCATTGCCCATGCCTAGGGATATCGTTTAGTTTTTAATTTTTTTTATTTAAGACTAGAGGAACATCAAAAGAGTGAGACAATGAAATCAGGAATGGCTGATCATGTATGGAGGGAAAGGGGTAATCATAAGCTTCTGTGGAATGAAGAGAAAATACTGGGCAAGTGATAACACTGGAAAGTTAGACGTCTGAAAGTATCAGCGCATATGTTAAGCTATGAGAGCCTCCTTAATAAGCCTAGCATAGAAATAAATACAATAAGAGAGCCGTTAATAAAGAAAGAAAGACAAATGATGGCAAGTCTTCAATCAAGTAGCATCAGCAGTCAAAATATGACAGACAGGAGTAAGAGCAGCGGTTGCAACTCTAATCAGCAGGCAGGTTAGGTTTAATTTCACTACAACAAAATGTCGTATAGAACAAGGTTCTAATGGATTAAAGCGACTGGATTAGGAAGTGTGTAATTTCAGGCGAGCAATAACTAAACAGTATTAAATAAAAAATAACAACTAAACGATATCCTTCGAGTAGTGGAAAGAGAACACTCTACACCTGCAGATTACAGAAAATCTTCAGTTACCCTGAGGAAAACCGGATAGCAGAACAGTCGAAACGTTATTATAGCAACAACAAAGATGAGGACAATAATCCGAACATGATGAAAACTCCTCATCCTAGAAATTCAAACAAAAATAAACCGTTTGACATTTGTTTTCGACCCAAATGTTGTTGAGCAATGGGCACATGTTTCTGGGTAATTTTTCACGCTGAATCTGAAAATCAAGTCCATTTTTTCCATCACATCACCTTCCCTCGGTAGAGAGCTAAACACATTTTTATTGTCCAGAGTAAATTCAAATAGTGTTATATAAACCTCGGAGAATTCCAGTAAGATATATTTAATCATTTCTAAGATACAACGGTTCAAACTTAATCTAACAATTAGACAATTTTGCTCTTACACCCGATACAATAAAGTATTATGTGAGGTTAATGATAAAAAGAAAAAAAAAATTATCACCTAACTAATAAACAGCCACACAGGTTGTTGGAAATATATCGTGTTTCTGAAATACGATATATTTGACATGGCCGTTGACAGTCACAAGTCCCACGAATAAATAAAGGTAAAAATAAAACAGGATATAGCGAAATCTTTTCATTGGTCGTTGAATTGATTAATCCTTAAGTGGGATTTCCTGGTTAAAAAGCAAGTAGATATCCTAAAAGGAAGGCCGTAGTAGTGAAGTTCTCTCCTTCACTTTGACCTATCACTCATCTTGCTGACGAGTAGTCGGCAATATTTCTCTGCTGGAAACAATAGAAATCTGCCGATATAGTCCCCACGCGTTGTGCCATTTATTATCACGAGCAAGCCACCCACGTGTTGAAAAAAATGACTTGTGGTTTTCGGTGAGGAATCGAGATTGAGCGAGTTTGGTCTGAGGACAACCGATGCGGCCCACAACGAAGCGACGACCGTATCCCGCCAAAATACCATCGGGAACCACATAGTAACAAGTGCACATCCTCCACCCCCTCTTTTTTTTTTCTTTAAATTCTTGTTTTCTTTCTTCTTTTTCATCAACGTTATCCTTTTCCCTTTCTTTTCATTGGTTGTTATTTCGCGATGAAAAAAATAGAAGAACACTTATGCAACTACTTTAGATTCGAAACGGTGAGCAAACAGAGTGCATCTGCATCGGTTGCCCTGGTAACGACGCATGCAGGTGCACGTACGTACACGCGCACCAATTTATGTACGTACATAGGTCACTAGCAGACGACGTTAATTCGCACGAATCTAAGTAGAAATAATGACAGAAGAAAGAGAGGGGGAAATGAGGAAAAGAGGAGAGAAAAAAGAGGAAGAAAAGAAAGAAGGAAGAAAAGCCAAGTAAGACAGTAGAGTAAGAAAAATAGCAAGAGAGATAGAAAAACGAAAAATAGAATCCGAGGGAATCCCGACCAATGTTTTAAAACAAAAGATGGCGTTGTTGAGCTTCAAGGCGGAATCGCTTACTGCTGTGTATCTGATCTGCTAATTATTTTGCGTAACGAAATATCGACGTCGCTAAATGATAAAATGCATTTGCACGTCCAGGTATTTATTTTCATACATAAACGCTCGGGGTGGGCACCGCGACGTAGTGTAATGGTTAGCAAGCTTGTCTCGCTAGATCAGTTACGACTAAAATGTGAGATTGATCCTCACTGGGTGGCCCATAATTTCGGCCTTGTGCCGCATCTATGCTACCCTGGGAAAAGCACAATTAGTGACCACTTCAACGGGGTGTAATGGTTAGCAAGCTTATCTCGCTAGATCAATTACGACTGAAAAGTGAGTTCGATCCTCACTGGGTGTCACATAATTCTGGCCTCGTGCCACATCTAAGCTACGCTTGGAAAAACACTATTAGAGGGCACTTCAACGTGGTGTAATGGTAGGCAAACTTGTCTCGCTAGATCAATTACGATTGAAAGTTCTCACTGGGTTCCCCCAAACTTACGGCCTTGTACCACATCTGAGCTACGCTTAGAAAATCACCACATACGACTAGGGTGTAAAGTATTCAATGATAGTCCAGAGTATATAGATATTCGGAAGACTGAACCCTACCCGGTTCATTCGGAGACATTAATGAACCTGGCTTATTTAAAGACATTTCAGTATGAGGCTTATTCGAAGACTATACATTCGGAGATTCTACAGTATTCGATCCATCCTACCATTGTACAGAATTCAGCTCATTCAGAGATTCTACCATATGCAATTCATACGGAGGGTCTATTGGTATTTTACAGGTTGTGATTCATTCTGAAAGTCTACAGTATGCGGTCCAAACGGATACTGTACAGCATCATTCGTAGCACTCGGTTCATTCGGAGTTTCTACAGGATACGGTTCATTCTAAGACTGTACATTATCTGGTTCATTCAGATATTCTACAAGACGTGGTTCATTCAGAGTTTCTACAGCATACGGTTCATTCGAAACTACATTATCCGATTCATTCGGATATTCTACAAGATGTGGCTCATTCGGAGTTTCTACAGCATACGGTTTACTCGAAGGCTGTACATTATCCGGTTCATTCGGATATTCTACAAGACGTGGTTCATTCGGAGATTCTAGAGCATACGCTTCATTCGAAGACTGTACATTATCCTGTTTATTCGAAAACTACAGTTTTCTCTTATTTAAGGACGCTTGTAATTAGACCTATGCTTTAATATCAACACTTCCGCCTGAGAAAATATCTCTATCTATAAAAGGCAGGATGTGTGTGTGTGTGTGTGTGTATGTGTGTGTAACAAATGCACGGCCGCAATGTTCGACGGATTTGCACCAAAATTTACATGCACATGCTCCAAGTTAGTGGGAAGGCTAAGACCGACATTGCATTTCCCAACTCCCATTGATAGTGAAAATAATCGATTTTTTCATGCTTCTACGGCAGTTTTCATGTAGTTTGCGGTCATTTTATACTGGCCAGAGTGAGGGCCTATAGCTGGCTGCCACGAATAGGCAGGAAGATTCTATTGGTCAGCGTGAGAGCCAACAGCTGACTGACACGAATGTAAAGTAACATGCTAGCATGCAAAAAAAAAAATCGATAGCTACATTCATCACAAGTGGGAAAATTTTGCTTGCTTAAACTCGTTGATTCTGATTCTGCAGAACTAGGTTCGATGTGAAAAAGTAGTTCTTGTTAACATTCTTTTTTTCATTCGGTTTTTCCAGTTACGAGTCACTTTTTTAAAGCTGATTGTTTTGTGTTCATTTTGTTTAGTTCTTTTTTCGTAACAGATTTAATGTTTAGTATAGAGCTTAGAAAAAATTCGCAGTGTGAGATAGGCAAGAAGTAAGGCATGTAGCAACATCAGCACGGCAAAGGGCACTCCTTTAAAGGCATGGTGTTTGAAAAGTGACAGGACCAATAACATTGCATATTCTTCTTTGGATTTTATCAAGAATTTCTGAATATATATATATATTTATCTTTTGTGAGCTGTCGAATGAAGATAGCTCTGTGATAGAAACTCTAACTGACACCAAAGAGGTTGGTTTCAATCCTGGCTTGAGGCATTTGGATGTCCATTCGCACCGAGGAGCTGTGATACAGCGAAACAGTATTGTCTGTGAATATATATATATATATATATATATATATATATATATTTCGCATGCAAAACAGTTAAGACTAGTAGCTCCGTTGGAGGATAGATTTGACACCGTATTGCTATAATAAACAGGCCACCCGCTTCTGAATCGACAGATTTTTTTTAGGATTCATACAAGAGTCGTGATCTAAAGGGCTAAATTAGGTTTAAATACAATCTTTAATTCCTAAAAAAAAAGGTTTTCCCTATTTTTTGTGAGTGAACCAGACTCTTCAAGTAGTGCCGAACGGCCAAATCAGCGCTCACACCCCGCAAAAAAAGAAAAACACAAACACCCCATATCTATATTTCTGAGATGAGGTACTATGTACACTATTCACATTATTCGGACTATCATCAGGGTTCAGTTCGACATCCCAACCACTTGAAGAAGGCTACTTTTTGAGTAGGTTCACGTCTACTTATCATCTCTTAGTTGCGTCTCTGTCTTTGGACAGAGTGCGCACAGGGGCTTCACTGTCAAAGGACAGAGTCGCAACTGAGGAAAATTAGACTGAGATGTTCCTGGCCCTGGGGAACAGCTGCCAGAAGCCGCGCCTTCTCATTGCACTAGGGAGAAGGATCAGTGCACGCACCGAGGCCAGCGCAACCGACGGTTGCAGGGGGGATCGGGAGAATATTTTTCCATGCCCGGGTGGACGCGCTCGGGCTCCCCACATTAAACCGATCTTGTGTCACAACCTGACCTAGTGGGGGAGGAGTGAGTAAACATCTACAGCACCTGGTATTCCCAAACGGTTACTTATCTTGCTATGGCCAGACACGACGTTGCTTAACTTCGGTTATTGGAAGAGAACTGGTGTTTGAACGTGATATGGCCGTAATTTTGAGCGGAATATTGGATGAATGTAACTTTGCACATCATGATATTTAAACATGTTATTAAATTAAGTTCCGACATCCAAGAACACAAAGAAAGAATCACTTAAAACATCAATAAAGCACCAGATATGTATTCCCTTCTGAATTTAATAATATCACTGACAAAATCAATCTTCTATCATAAATATTTGATTATGTAAAGTGATTACATCCAGGACATTATAACGTTTCCCTTTATAAGTTAGAATAATGCAATTATGGTGTCATTAATACCATGCATTATCATATATATATATATATATATATATATATATATATATATATATATATATATATATATATATATATATATATATAAATGAGGATGTCTGTCTGTCTGTCTGTGTGATACCTTTTTACTCGTGATCTATCCGACCGATCTTGATCAAACTTGGCACATACATTGTACAATGTAAGGTAGGGTCTTAGCATAAAAATCGATAATTTTTAAAAAAAATCAATAATCGATAAAGTCGATCAAAAATAGATAAATTCAACTTTTTCCTTCGTTTTCGTTCAAACTCGGTATGTAGGTTACTTACATTATGACGAGCTCGACGATACCTCATTTTTTCTTATTTCTACGCCACTGAAAACAAAAAATCGATTTTAACACGAATTTTGAGCTAAAAACTCTCTCAATTTTCTAGCAATCTAATACAGACTTTACTGAATTGTAGCCAACAATAATTTGATTGTTTAACAGTCATTTAACTTGATAATTGAGTCCGCCCATATAGTGAGAATCTGCGTAAATTTACTGGTTTCTTTCTTATTTCTCGTTGATCTTTCAACCAATTTTCATCAAATTTAACAATTACTTTATGAATGTTTACATCCCTGGTAGCACACTGAGAAATTGGATTGCAAAAAATCTAAAATAATTGTGGTCTGAAGTGGGCCTTTATGTTGCCTGTTTTACCCCTTCATGTCCTCAGCTAACTTCGATTAAATAAATACAGACTATTTCGGTTATAGCACTAACTGCATTAATTCAAAATGTTTTTTAATTAAAGTACTTTAAAGTAATTGAAGAAGATAGACTCTGTTACATCTAAACATGATGCTATTTTGTTCCATTCTAATTGAACGCCTTTTCTGATCGACCAGCTGCCTACGGTTGTTAGTAATATATAAAATTTTTGTTTGAGGTTTTATGAATTCGTTCATAATCAGGTTTTTAATTCCGGAAGGTATTCAGAATTAAGAGAACGATATAGGAAATCTGACTATAGTCATTTTGTTTTAACAATTTTCTTGCTCTGTGTAAATGTGTAGCTAACCAGTTAAACTGACGATGGTTTTTTGCAGTAAGTGTCCCAAAAATATTTCGAGAAATGGCACTAATGTCCTATTTCATGCAAAAAATGTGAAATGCTTATATACAAGGATTTTTGTATTCTTTCTATTTAAAACTTAGAACAGTGGTCGCGACTCCCGGCCATTGGGATATATCCAGCCCCCGAAGGATTTTTGTCTGACTGGTCAACTTAACACCTGGACATTAATTATCGAATTAATTTGTGGAGCAAATGGCGGAAAACGTATCAGTTGGGGTTAATAGAGTTAAAATGCGACGAAATATTCAAATCAAGATTTAATTCTGAATCTTTTACTGACTTTTACAAGAAATAGTTTTTGCCAAGCGGAATATATATAAAACCGATTGAATAATGCAAAAATGATGATATCATTATTTGCAAATACATATGCTTGTGAACAATCTTCTTCGAAAATGAAATATACTAAAACCTGTTTAAGAACGAGCAATGACCACCTGGATAATATTTTGCTCCTGTCTTTGACAAATATTTCACCTGATTTGATGTTATCGAAGAATAAGCAAAAACAATCGTCACATAAAATGATTTGCCATTTTTAACTATAGTAAGGAATTTGCATTTTTTTGTTGATTGTCTTAAATGTTATCCGGTTATTCCTGCAGTAAAACAAGAAACCTTTGTTGTTTTTTCCTTAAACCTCCGGACCAAGGCAGCCTTTTGGACGGAGCTGTCTGAGGTTAAGACTATTTATTATAATACATCTGATATCATGGCTCTCCTCGGAGACACTGCATAGCTTTCTGGCCGACCCCTGACTTAGAACAATACATATACATTGTTATTATCCCCATGGATTATCATAAAATAAAAACCAGGCTGATGACGAATTAGTAATTCAATAACAATCAAGCTATTTTGCAGAATTAGTTTGAACATTATGGGAATATGCCTAGAAATAATCATCTTTGTTTTAAATATTAAAGTTCTGGCCAGCAAAACGTGAGGGAAATGCAATGCCAATCGCTATCTACTGTCTCCCTGATTACTCTTCTATTGTTCTCACTATTGAACCCTTCCGAGTCCCCTGGGACATATGTGCCCCACAGATGTTTTTAACACGTTCTGGGGCACATAATTGGCCCAGAAACGCATTGATATAGGAAATTCATTTTTTTAAAGAGATTCTCGCACTTCTCGCTTGTGGAACTCTCTTCCCGTTTCATGCTTTCCAGCCAACTTTGAACTTCAAAAATTTAAATGCAATGTCAATCGTTATCTATTGTCCTCCTGATTACTCTTCTATTGTTCTCCCTCCTTGGTAATTTTTCTGTTTTCGAATTCTTCCACACGCTGTAAACCTAATGTCTTAGTAGCTTTACTGCCTTGCTTGCGGGGGGGCTCGATTAAAAAAAGGAAAACCTGTAAAAAAAATGAACATGATTATCGGACTCAGCGTCCCAAAATTAGCTAAGAAAAGGAAAAAGTTGATTTGCGCCAAAACATGTTTAGGTCAGTGTTGCAAGAAAACGTCACAAACGGTGGGATATTTTTTTGCGCCTACTCAAATTATTAACTTAGTTTCATGGATCATTTACACATTTTCTTTGACAGGTTTTATGGAATGTTAATCGCGAGATATTTTATCAGAATATCGAGAGATAGGAGAAACTGCAGGGAAACATGGATTCATGACTTTGTCAAAAGCATTGGTATGAAATCAACTTAAACTTAGTCAGAATTCGAAAGCGTCCGTCACTCATCTCTATTTACTTTGTGCCGTGTCCCCTCGGGGCGTAGGCGATCATGTTTCTCCACAACTTCCTGTCCCTTATAGCTCTTAATAAACTCTGTCTTTCTATTATTTCTCCTAAGCCCTGTTCTGCCATCCATTTACTCAAGCTCATCATGCTATGCGTTTTTTCCCTCTGCCTTTATTGACCTATCTGTCCCGTGAGTATCAGATTTTCCAAGCCCTCCTTCCTCATTAGGTGCCTCAGAAACCTCAATTGTCTCTTTCTGATGATAAATATTAGTTTCCTTTTTGTTTCCATTTTCTCCAAAACTTCGTCGTAGCTCCCATGTTCGGTCCATGGTATCCTCAACATCCTTCTGTAGAGCCACATTGCCACAAGTCTCCCCTTCATCTTTGAGGAGATCGTTCACTACTCACTGCCATACAGGAGGACAGATATCGCATAGCAGTTCAGCACTTATTTATAGCGAAATCTTCCTATATCTTATTACATTGCTTAGCTTTTCAACTGCTTCCTTGGATATTCCAATACGCCTTCGGATTTCATTGCCATATTTTCCCAGATATTTGAAATTAAAATATTTAAATTTCCACACTTGTTTGATTTTGTTATCTCAGATATGCAAATCACACTTCCGATTCATCCTTTTGCCAACAACCATGAATTCTGTCTTTTTCCAGTTGATGTTTAATCCTTTCTTCTCGCTTTCGTTCACTACCTTCTGTAGGTGTTTTTGTAGCTTTTATTGTGTCTGCTATCAACACTATGTCATCTGCATACCTTATGTTGTTAAGACTGTGATCACCAGTAATGAATCCTGGTAGGACATCTAGTTCTCTCAAAATCGCTTCGCTTTATAGATTGAATAAGTCCAGTGAGAAGACACAAATCTTACACCTTTTTCTATTTTTGTATATTTGCTAAACTACCCGTATGCAGGCGGTGTGCTGACTATAAATCTTGCCTTCCTTGTTCCAGTGTCCTTGGCGTACCCGCACTGTTCCTGTCCTATTTCTGGTCTGGTTCTGCTGCGCGCTTTATTCATCAGAATTCGGCATGCCGTTCGTTAGACGTGTTGAAAATAAGGCATCTGGGACGATATCCCAAGACGATGCTTCACCCAAAATGCAGAAAGAGGAATTGTTCAAAATCAGAGTTATCTGAAAGACAATAATTATATTCCTTATGTTATTTTAAGTTCTAGTTTGAACTTCTTTTTTAGTGTTGTACATTTTAGTCTGATGTATTATGAATTAAAGTATCAAGTTTACTAGTAAGTGCAGTTAAAAAAACCTGCTTTGATAAGTCTATTTTCCGCGCGATTTATTTTTAAAAGAAGTATGTCGATTTATAACTTTTTAATAAACATAATAAGTAAAATAAGTAAACTTTTTCCACTTTGTCATACATGTTCCTAATATTGTTCTTGATATAGAAAAAATATATGATCTCACGTATATATATATATATATATATATATATGAAATGAAGAAATATAGTCTTAAGATGTGCTGTATTTATGGATATCAGAGATAGAGCGTGTGTAAATATAAAAGTGAACATAGAAGTCAACACTTAGAGGTGACAGTCTGTTTCATGCTAGATGCATGGCCTGACGATTGCATCTAGCATGAAACAGACTGTCACCTCTAAGTGTTGACTTTTTTTATATATATATATATATATATATATATATATATATATATTAAAGGTAATAAATCCGTTGGTATATAATCCAAGTGAATCCTAATAATAGAAAACTTTTAAACTAATCCATAAAAACAGCTCAATATATTTATTATTACAAAACAAAATTTATACACAATAAAATCCAAAATCACCTCATACGAGGAATAAGCTTATTTTGTCGGTCGAAATAAGCATATTCCCCGTGTAAGGTGATTTTGAATTTTATATATATATATATAAATCCATTGAGGAACTGAATTTTTTTCATTTTAAATTTCCTAATACTCTAAATGTTCAGTTGATAGTATGTATACCATATATTTCCGTGTATAAGGCGACCTTTAGATAAGACGAAGTCATAAAGTATAGCAAATTTTCATGACTTTATTCTATACCTGTAGTATAAGACGACTGCTTTATTGATTATATAAAGATGATCTGATTGGAAATGCTGTTACTTACTGTATCCTTAGACACTCAAAACAAAATAACAAAACTGATTCCATGTTTTCCTATATACGTCCCCTAAAAGGGAAACCATTCTTTTGTTTACGTTTCATCATGCGATCTCTTGCGAATATTGATTCTTCTTTTTCTATATCTAAACAGTTAAAAACAGCCTGGTGTACTAATGGCCATTTACTTATACTTTATTAACAATCACAAAATACCGCTAATAACAGTACGATATTGTACGA
>CAHIKZ030004187.1:2597500-2665000 GCA_903632075.3 Acanthosepion pharaonis
CACCATTTTTTATTCTATCTTAGAACCATATCTATGTAATTAAAAACCAGTATCAGACCATGTCTAATATGAGCAGTTAAGTGGTAAGGTAAGTAGACCGGCGGTTGATAATGCTGTGGTAAAAGCCAGTTACCACCTTACTATTATGAATGGACTGATCCATTCATGATAAGTAGTTCTGGGTAATTGTCTCGAATAGAAAGTAGACCATCGCAGAAAAGTTAACAATTAAAGTTAACATTGCTTGTCGACTCTCTGACTGCGGGCGGAGAGGAACCTAGACGAGATTATGCTGACGGACAGAGTCTCATCTGAGGAGGTAGACAGCTATCCAACCCCGAGTATACGGAGTATACGGGCAATTTTTGCCCGAAGTTACGAGCTCGGAACGCCCCACGTAAAAACAGGCCTTGTGCCACATCTTGTGGAGAGGTCTCGCGTAAATACGGAAGAGGACTATCACAGAGGAGTTAACGATTACATTTAATTCTGCTTGTCGACTCTCTTGCTTCCAGGCGAAGAGAAATCAAGACGAGGCTATGCCGACGGACAGACTCGCATCTGGGGAGGAAGACAGCTATCCGACCCCGTGTATACGTGGTCTACGGGCAATTTTGCCCGAACTTACGAGCCCGGAACGCCCCACGAAAAAGCCGGCCTTGTGCCACATGCCGCTTTGAGGGGAGGTTTCGGGTGAATACCGAAGAAGACCATCGCAAAAGAGTTAACGATTACAGTTAACTCTGCTTGCCTCTGCGGAGAAGAACCCAGACGAGGCTATGCCCAAGGGCAGAGTGTCGTTTGGACAGCTACTTAACCCCGTGTATACGTGGTATACGGGCTCGGAAAGTCCCACGTAAAAAAAACGGCCTTGTGCCACATCCCGCCTCGTGGAGAGGTCTCGGGTGAATACCGAAGAAGACCTTTGCAGTGACTCGTCTAGTTGTGTATTGAATACTATTATCACGACTGATTCGGTCGTTAAGTGTTATGTCTTACCAGACCCCACATCACACCACATAGGTACGAGGATTCATCCCAAGTGATTTGAAGTGGGCTGTCCATACATTTCTTTTTTTTTCTATTTCTGTTCATTTTTGTTCTATTTTAGAACCATGTCTATGTAATCAATACGCAATATTTGATAATGCCTCAGATGAGTCGCTAAGTGGTAAGGTAAGAGAACTGGCGGTTTATAGGTACGAGGCTCCATCCGAAGTTAAGTCTAATATAGTTCTATCCATGTGTAGTCGACCTTAGACCATTGAAATAAAAAAAAAAGTCGTACAGATTGGTCACGGTTTATTTTGTGTCTGCCTATATTTCTGAGATGAGACATTATTTACATTATTCGGACTATTGTCCTCATCTTTATCGCCATATTTCGGCGTTGTACGCTCCGGCCTTCTTCAGGTGGTTGGAATGTCGAACTGAACCCTTTATGTGTCTATAAATCAAATATATCCATGTAATCAATGCGGAATATTTGGTTATGCCAAATATAATTGTGTCGATGGCAAGTTAAGGAGACTAGCTGTTCGTAGCCGGACAGTTGGCCGACGGACATTTCACTAAAAAAGTACAAGTAAAAATAGTAACAAGCAATTCTTTAAATATTTTAATTAGTAGTATTATAAGGTAGAATAGGACTAATAATTACTAATGAATTTCAAGTTATTAAATTACTGAATCTAAAGTTAAAAGTTTTCTTATTTCAATATTTGTTTATTGAAATTAGTATTTAAAAAAATATTTAAGTGTTTTGGGGTAAAAAGTAGCGACTAATTATTTAAATCCGTATTTAACAGTAAGATAAAAGCTAGTTCATCCCTTTAAGATAATAATCATTAAAAGCGAAATTGAAAGATCATTCATATCGTAAAAGCTTAAGATTTTTGCTTTAGTAAAATGTGCTTTTTCTCAAAATACTTATCATCTTAAATAATATTTGAAATAAAATATAATATATACAGAATAGATTTATAAAAGGCCTGTAAAAAATGAAAAATTATAAATTAATTCAGTAAATAAATATATGTAGCACATTACACTAAAGAGTGTGACATACATGTAAGTATGCCACTACCTTTTCAGCTAAATATCCATTCGGTTAAATATCTGTCGGCCAAAACGTTCGAGTACCAAAACACGCTATGCTACGTAGACATCATCCTCTTGCATTTCAAATTCTATTACTAAGAAAGAATTTTCATTTGGACAACATCTCAAGAACAGAATGTTTGTGAAACAAACTCCCGAGAGAATGCTTCCCTGATCACTACAATCTTAGTTTCAACTCTCATGCTCAACACTTATCGACAACCTTATTCAGTAACCATCTGCTTTCAGTGACACTTGGGCATTTTATGGGGGGGGCAACAGTAAACAAAAATAAAAGCGAAATTAAAAGATCTTTCATATCGTAAAAGCTTAAGAATTTTGATGTAGTAAAATGTGCTTTTTCTCAAAATACTTATCATCTTACAGTAATATTTGAAATAAAATATAATATATACAAAATAGATTTTTTTAAAAAGCCTGTCAAAAAAATGAAAAATTATAAATTAATACAGTAAATAAATATAAATATATGTAGCACATTACAATAAAGAGTGTGACATATATGTAAGTATGACACTACATTTTTGGCTAAATGTCCATTTGGTTAAATGTCCGATTACCTAGCTCTTCACAGAGATGGTTCCAGCCAATGTGACATGAGATGGGGGGGTGCTGACTAAATGTTCATTGAACGGAACGAGCAACAACTCAACAGAGCTAACAAAAAAAAAAAAAAAAAAAGTAAAAAGAACAAGACATAGACAGCGAAACAATAACAACATACAATCGTGCATTGAATAAATGATTCCGTTGAAGATAACCTGGACCAACAAAAACCTAAAGAAGGTCGAAAGCCACAACGATCGAAACGTGGTAAAAATAACAAAAAAAAATGTTAAGAACACTATTGTGAATGTATATAAATATCGACTCGTTTTCTACGGCTTCTGAACCCTTTGCATGTTATTCAAAGCCAAAAAACTTTTTTAGATTGTATGAATTTTTTTGGCAGATAATAATAGTTTAGTGATAAAGTCTTACTATTTAACCCATAGCTGGGGAAAAGAGGTGGATTTATACCTTCTCGAAGAATTATTTGCGCGTAAGAGAATATAACGAATCCAACCGCAATTGAAACTTGGCTCTCAGATTAACAATTCCATTACACCACCCGCACATCCAAGCGTACAATACCTGGTATTCCCAAGCGGTCACCCATCTAGGTACTGACCAAATTCAACGTTGCTTAACTTCGATAATCGTACGGGAACCGGTGTTTCAACGTGATGTGGACGTATGCCTTCCAAGTTTTGAGTGTTACCGTTCAGTTAGTGTCCTTCCACGAAGGAAGGGAGGAGTCAAGGGAGAGAATCTATGATGATCAGAGCGCGTCATCTTGTTAGAAAATAAAATAAGACATATCCCGGCTGATTTACAGGCAAATAAACTAACATACTCACGCGGGAGAGCCGGACGTGAACGGGACAAGGCCCCGTCACAAAATGACCATAGATTCCCAAGTTGGGATCTACGCTGACGACACTACAATTTACTCCTGCCTCAAAAACAAATCTTGTGTCGCTGACAAAACTAACCTGGCCGTGCGTCTTGAAATGGGCCTCCAATCGGTTGTTAATTGGGGCAAGAATTGACTGGGTCAACTTTAACGCCTCAAAAACTAAACTACTCTCTATTAATCACCATAAAGATCCTTCCCTGCCCCCCATTAGAATGCCTGATAGTCAACTTCTTGAGAGCAACTCCCTGCATCTGCTCGGTCTCACGGTGACTGCTGACCAGAGATGGAACGAATACATTGAGTTAATTGCTTCTTCCACCGCGAGGAAAGTTGGCTCTCTGTGCCGTGCCAGGAAATTTTTCTCCCCGGAATCGATACTTCAAATATATAAATCAACCATTCGCCCTTGCATGGAGTATTGCTTCCATATATATGGTCTGGGGCACCTTCTGTTTACCTCGGAGTTCTTGACAAGATCCAGAGACGGATATCTAATATAATTGGCCCTGATTGGCGTCTCGTCTGCAGTCACTCTCTCACAGACGCGCCGTCGCCTCTCTCTGTCTTTTCTACAAATACTTTCATGGTAATTGCTCCGATGAGCTGCTTTCACTGATCCCCAGACTCCTTAAATTCAAGCGCCCTACGAGGCTGACATCCCGCTCTCACCCTTACACTGTAGAAACTTTTAAATGTAGCCGTCTCTTCTACTCCAATAGCTTCATACCTCGCACCTCTAGCCTGTGGAACACCCTTCCCAATTACTGTTTCCCTGAGAGCTATAATCTCCAACTATTCAAATGTAATGTCAATCGACACCTCCAGTTACCTTGATCTATCCACTATCATTCTCCTCATCCTTTCTTCTATCTCTCCTATCTGCTCTCACTCCAAATCTTCTGTAACCCCCTGCATCCTAGTGGCTTCACGCCTTGCTCGGGGCGTAATGCTTAAAAGAAAAAATCTTCGTTTATGCATGTTCCTGACGCGCAGGTTCCGGTCGAAAAATAAAATATTTTAAAGTGTTTCTATTTTTCAACCAATAAAAATGCTTCCCTTCTAATTATACTCGCGTCGTTTTTCGAGCCCGTTAAGCCATAAAAAAACGCCATAAAAAGGGTCACATGGAAGTACAACGGCAGTCAACAGGAGGCCAGGGAAGAAACCTGTCACGGTCAGGATGAGCGGTCAGCAGCAGTCAGCAGGGGGAGCATCAGCGTCAACCAGTGTGAACTACTATGAGAGATCAACCCAGATCCGAAGCCGGCTTATGAACTATACCACAAGGTAGCTGTCCCAAATCCGCACGTTCCGGTTGAAATAAATCATGTAAATCTATTTCTGCTGTTGTCGTATTTCTTGCTTGCAACCATACGCTTGTCTATAACAATCTCGAAGATGGTTTAGACATGATTGGATCTCTCAGGCATCAGTTCAACGAATTTTTAAAGGCACCAACCTTTTTCTGTACAAGGTGGGTCAAAAACACGCACGTCAAGTGCACCAATCTATCTTCTTAGGAAAATGTTAGGGAAAAGAATAATTTCTCGCGGTTGCATCATAACCTGGCCAACACATTCCCCGGATTTGACAAGCCCTGACTTCTTCCTATGCGGTTATCCCAAAGAAATGGTTTATGTGAACAAACTCTCCAACAACTGAAGGACACAATTCTGACTAAAGCCTGAAACATAGAAAACCGTGATAGAAAATCCCTTGCAAAGAGCATGTTTGTGCGAAACTGAAAATGGACGCCATTGCAAGACGTAATCTTCGTTAACTAGTGTAAATTTACTTCCCATGTCTACTTTATACAGGGTGCCCATAAAATTCGTGTGAACTTTTAAAAAAAAAAACTTTATTTGTATTTGCGATAGAAATAATTTGTAAAAAGGATTAGAAAGAAGTAAATCTATATCTTTTAAGGTTTTATTGAAATTTTATTGAAGTTTCCACATGTCCTCCATCATTAGCAATACAAAGGGTAATACGATTTTGCAGTTCACGGAAAACATTTGCCAACTGATATACAGTAATGCCTGAAATCACATTAGTTATTTTAGCTATACTTAAAACTAGGTACATTAAACTTTATAACATTTTTTACAGATTATTTCTCTCACAAATACAAATAAAGTTATAAATCTTTTAAAGCGCACACAAACTTTATGGATACCCTGTACGATTCTATGTTATTGTGTGTTATCTAAAAAAATAAACGAGTTATTCAATTTTGAAATCCCTTTGTGACTTTTGGGACACTATATATATCCTCTCTTTTACGTTTTAGATTCTAAAAATATTTTTTCTTTTTTAAAGAAACTAATGGCTTCGTGAGACATATCTTACTAATTAACCCGTAGCTGAGGGGAGGAGAGGTGGATCCATACATTTCTAAAGGGTATTTGCACATCAGTAAATATAATGAAACCAACTGGAATTGCAATTCGGCTTTCCAATTAACCATTCCAAGCCATTATCCATTACGCCACCCGTATATACAAGCTTACAGCAGCTGGTATTCCTCAGCGATGTTGCTTAACTTCGGTGATCCTACGGGTGTTTCAGCGTGATATGATCGTAAGCTTGTAGATAATTAATAAGTAATAAACACCAAATTAGCAAACATGAAATCAAGAGCATATTTTAGAAATCTATCAATGTTTCCTCTGGAGTATATAATATTTTGAGAAGTGTTGTATTTTAAATTATATTACGAATAAGAAAAAAAACTCCTCTGGCATTGTCAAATTTTATAACAGGTCATACGATGAGGAATACATAATAAAAAGAAATAAAAATTCGTCCTTCATTGACTGTTGGGCTTTATGTCACCAAAATAGACCGTAGAAGCCCTGGGAAATATAATCGAATTTTTATTCAGGTTAAATTTGATTATTTGTAATCGATACAAAATTAACACGATCTTATCAAAATTTCGTGTCGTTGTTTGGTTTTCTTTAACTCTTCAGAAGTGTAAATGTTTTACAAGAATATTCAAGAATGAAGCGATTCTGGCGCCTACCATTATTAAACAATATCATTTCTAGCTTTAAATCCAATGTAAATCCACAGAATCAATTCCTGAAGAAAACGACGCAAATCAACAAACAGTCACAAAAATCGATTCTGTAAATTAGATTTGACAAACACATTAAAAAATATATATAATTTTGCTTGTTTCTTAGCAACTACTTTACGCCTTGCGATTAGTTCAGGTAAACAACAGACCAATCGATCTGATTGCGAGAATAAACCTCTAATACAGTGTTTCTCAACTTGTGTTTCCTGAAACCCTAGGGTTCAGCAAGAAGTAACTACATCCGGCGCAAGGCCTCTCATGGGGAGAAAGTTTTGAGGAGCTCTTCATTACTGTTGTTCTTAGGTACACCCTGATCCGGGAAGATAGCATCTGTTATGGTCCTGGCTATGGGCAAAGAGTTAACACCCAAGCAAAAACAAAACACCGTGAAAGTATAAAAATACATTTGCATAGTAAAAGGACCAACAATATACGTTTATAGTAAAAAGGACCAACAATACATATTCATAGCAAAATGACTATCAATACATTTTATCTGTAATTGAAGGCATACAATTTCAAATTTAATTTCAAATTATTTTGATTTCGTCTTTAAATGACTCATAAAGATGTTGATATGCCGCGAAACAAAAATCAACCAAACAACCAACCTGAAAGATTTTTTATGGCATTAATCCATATCCTACAATTTCTTAAACTAAAAAAAAAATACACATATTAGCGTTAAGTAATTATGTCCGCCCAGACATATGTATGCACAAAAGCTGAGTATCATCTACCATGTATTCGATTGTGAAAGCAGAATAACGTATATCATATTTTTATTACTTCAAAGCTCCCAAGAATATTAAATTTTGGCATTAAATGACCCATAAGATGTTGATATACCGATAACAAACGATCAATGATTCAGCAAGAGGTCGTAAGGGGTTCTGCGAGAAACATTGATAAATAGGGTAATGCATTTGTGAGTATTTTTTCTTTAATTTTATATTCATTATTTTACCATACAACATATTAATGGACGGTCCTTGTTTATTAAAATAAAGGCTTCAACCTCTTAAATTATTTAAATTATAATAATGTTGTGGAGATTATTTACATTATTCGGACTATTGTCCTCATCTTTGTCGCCATATTTATTAGATATGAAATATAGACAGATGTTGTGGAGATGAATACATGTCTCCAGAAGCGGACGTGGACTCGTCCAAATACATAAATACGAACGCCGAGAATCGTCAATAAAAAGAGTAAACAATTAGAGGGGGCTTACCCACCCGGATTTTTTCTGGAGGGATTGGCAAAGGAGTAGAAGTGGGTATTTTTTTCGGGATGGATGATGCAGATGTAATATCAGTTCCGTGCCGGGGGCCTTCTCTTCCCTGGCTTTCCACTACCTTGCGTGACATCTGTTACGTAGCGGTGATACGACCCGCTATGACCAGCTTAGACAGGCTATGAACAGGTTAGACAAGACCAGCGGCCCGAATGGAAATACTCGAGTCCCCACGATAAAAACCGACCTCGTGTCACAACCTGTCTCACTGGTTGGTGTCAAGTAAATCGAAAGTAAACAAATAAAGAGTTAGACCCTTAAGGACACATGGCACAGTGGATAAAGGCGTTAATTAGATCCAGTGACAGGACCCAAATAGTTGTGAGTTCAATACCTGGTTCAGGCAGTGGAGAACTTGGAGAGGTGAATTAACAGGAGATAACTGACAACCATTAGATATGGCACGTGGAACTAGAACAGTCTACCGCAGCGAGCGAAATAAAGAGTTCAGTTCGACATTTAAACCACCTGAAGAAGGCCGGAGCGTACAACGGCCGAAATGTTGTGATAAATATGGCAACAACGATGAGGATGATAGTCCGAATAATATAAATAGAGAGTTAGACATCTAGCTTTTCTGCTTACTACCTATTTCACCAAAGGAATATATTTAACGATGTCTATATGATGTCAGTGTAAAATTGTCTTCATTGGTTAGTGGACAGCACCTCCTGTACGTGGCGGATTCGTGTCTCATTGAGTGACTCACCCGAGTAAAGGCCGAACGAACGTGAACTACAATAAAAATATGAAAGACATAGATATTAATAATGGTATATAATAATTCTTATGCAAGGCTTCCCTGAGATTCTTCATCGTGTGCCGTGTGCATTCAGGACGTAGGCGATTATGGCTCTCCACATTTCCCTATCCATTGTAACTCTTAATATTTTTTTTATTCCTCCCAAACCCAGTTACGACATCCATTTAGTCAAGCTCACTAAGTATGTTACGCGATGTTTTCCTCTATCCCTCTTGCCTTCAGTCTGTCCTGTGTGTATCAGATTTCCCAAGCCGTCTTTCCTCATTATATATCCTAGACATGTCTCTTCGTGATGTGAATTATAACTTTTCTTTTAGTTTCCATTTTCTCAAAAACTTCGTCGTTGCTCAATTATTCGGTTCATGGTGTCCTCAGCATCCTTCTGTAGGTTCACATTTCAGTTGCTTCAAGTCTCTTCTTCATCGGCGAGGAGATTGTCCAGCATCAACTGACATATAGGAGGACAGATATTACATAATACAGAGGAAGCTCTGTTCTTGAACGTCTCACATGTCGAACAAATCGGTTTTCGAACAGAAAATTCGAGATGAAAAATTAGAACAAAATTTCGGTTCTCGAACCACATTGCCGAACCGAGTTAGCCGGAACAGAATCATTTCTGAGTCGACCGCCATGTTGTATCCATACGTGCGTTGTGCTGGGCTTTTCTTTTCCAATTGTACTGTAACTTTTTTTTCTCTACATTGATTCCTATTTGAAAAAACAGTTTCGGTTTACGAATATTTCGGGTTACGAACGGCATTCAGGAACGAATAAAATTAATGAACTGACGTTCCACTGTAGTTCATTACACTTTCTTAGTTTCTATCGAAGTTTTTCCGTCTCTTAATACTCTGCTTAGCTTTTGGAAGGCATCTTTCGCTATTCCAATGCGCCTTCGGATTCCATTGTCGCACTTTCTGTCTTCTGTTAAAACACTTCCCAGCTATTTATTTTTTTGACTCGTTTGATTCTAGCAAGTGCTACGCAAGGGCTTGGGCGATTTTGTTTAGCGGCATATCAACATCCCTGTGGGCTATTTAATGCCGAAATCTAAATATTTTGAACGCAATTTTATGGTTTTAACTCAAAATATTTTGAACGCAATTTTATGGTTTTAACTCAAAATATTTTGAACGCAATTGCCTACCTTCAGCTACAAATAAAAGGTATTGTTTGCCTTTTTGATATAAAATTTGTAACTCTATTATAAATTTCTATAGTTGGTAATTTTTTATATAAAAATGTATTGCTGGTATTTTTATTAAAAAATGTATCTTATACATTCATAGTGTTTGCGGGGGGGGTCACTATTTGCCCATAGCTAGAACCGCTAACAGATGCTACCACCCCGGGTCCGGGTAAACCTAGGAAGAACAGCAATTTAGAGGTGGTCCCACAAGTGTAAAAGGTTGAGAAACACTTCCCCACAAAGCAGAAGAAAAGATTAAAGGTGATGTTTGTTTTTATTTTAATATGTTAGACACTAACGATTATATAGAAGCAATACCATCAAAAATGCTGACGTATTTTAAGTAAAGAAGAATCTACAATGTCAATCTTCCAATTTAAACCATCCGTTTCTCGCTTTGTTCACACCGTTAAAAAAAAAAAAAAAATATTGAAGTTGGTTTGCTGTGTCATGCAAGACAATTTTTCTCGCCAGAATTTATCTTACATATTTATAAGTCTACTATGCTTTCAATATTGCTTTCACATCTGGTCTGGTGCTTCTGCTATATGTTTAGAGATTCTTGATAAAATACAAAGAAGAATCTACAATGTTACTTGTCCTGACCTGGCATCTCGGCTTCCGTCACTTTACCACCGCCATAATGTAGCTTCCCTGTGTCTTTTCGATCAGTACTTTCATTGTAAATGTTGTGGTGAACATTCCTATATGGTACAATATAAAAGTGTAATCATTTGTAAACATTCATTGGGTTTTCATCTTTAGAAGTTGCTATTTTTATTCCCCGCCCACCTCAGACAAATTTTACATATGGGAACTAGTTAGGATTTCATAGAGACTTTGTGACATTATGTTGGGTGTAGTAAGAATGGTAAGTAAGAATGTGTTGTTTTGGTGTAAGGGACACGGCGGTATGTTTCGGACAGTAATTGTGGCTAGCTAAGTTTAAGATAAGACAAATTCAAATCCAGCCTTCACATATCCCCCCTCTTGGCCTTGAGCTACACTTTTGTATCTTCAAAATAAATATTATCTTTGGATCTAGACTTTATGAATTTAACTGCAGTACTAGATTGGCGGCAAAGCCTCATCATCTTACAGTTGCTTGAAATGGCCAGATGTAACCGTAAGTTCTATGATAACAGTCTCTTCTATCGTACTTCTTGCTTGCGAAACTCTTTTCCGGCTTCTTGCTTCTCGGTCAACTTTGATTCTTCTCATTCTCTAAAACTCATTGACCACTTGCGTCTTAGTGGCGTTATTACCTTGCTTGGGGTGAAATAAACAAAAAATCCCTGCTATAAAGTTTTACTATTTCGAATTATTATTACCGTAGATCAGTGGTTTCCAAACGTTTTTCTCTGGGCCGCATTATCGGAATGAAAATTTGCTTTCTCCTCACCAAATATTATGTGATAAAAAGTACATTTAAAAATAAAAAAAATCAGTGAGACGGTAAAAGGGAGATAACCGCGGATTCGGAGTCAGGACATTATCATTGATAACTCTCTCCTCCAATTTGCAGACCCTAGCTACTATATTCTTAATACTTGATATAAAGCAGAAATATCACAACGATAAAATCGGTCAGTAGTTATTTATAACTATTTTTACTGAGATTCATTCATGCTCTCTTATACTGGAACACACCTATTCTATTGTTAATAGACTCTCCCACCTATAATAAGCAGGAGTCGCTAAAGTCACTCAGTGAGTTGGTCAGTCAGTCGATGCCGGACGACCGTTAGTCGGATACTAAAAGTATCAGCGACCACAACTAGATTTCTCTGCGTCATTACCTATTATATCAAGTTCCTAACGTTTCGTGCGTCGAACCTATTTTAGGACCGACTTAGTGAAATACAAGCGTCCACTGTGAAACTACTCTATAACATGCTCATATAAGTAATCAAAAGTAATATTTTGAATTTTGAAATCACATTTATTTTTGGCATATGAATTTTTTAAAACTGTTTCTAAATCTCCCCTCACCTGATATTCTCTTCCGACGCACCTATCAGGTGAGATGCACATTTTGAGAACCACTGCCGTAGATTGACAACTTCATGGAGTCGGCCTTTTTTTTCTTAAACATCTAAAACACTCTCCAACTGCCATAATCAAGACAACACAATGAGAATAACCGGGACAGCAATATATCACAGATATTGCAAAACATTAATCAGCGTGGCATACTCGTATGATATAGATTTACCTTTGACACCCAGATGGATTCTATGACAATGGACACAGCCATAACAATATGAAATATGGAGATGACACTGTCTTGATGGCAGACACAGAAAGAAAACTCCAGGAACTCATAGACAAAGTAGTAAATGAAAACTAGAAGACCAACTATCAATTCATTTCAACAGTACTGTTATATAGGAAGAAAGGGATGCTGCCGTTACTTGAGTTTGAACATAGATCGCCATTGAGCAAATACAGACGATCCCATTATTGAATTAAGTAGATCACGTAACCATAGAGAGAAACGCTTGTATGGTAAGTAGCGTGACGTCTAATTGATCACCATTTCTAGTCCATCCTCTATACTATACGGATCGCTATCTCTACTCCATCCCCTATACTGTACGGATCGCTATCTCTACTCCATCCCCTATACTGTACGGATCGCTATCTCTACTCCATCCCCTATACTGTACGGATCGCTATCTCTACTCCATCCCCTATACTGTACGGATCGCTATCTCGACTCCATCCTCTATACTATACGGATCGCTATCTCGACTCCATCCTCTATACTATACGGATCGCTATCTCGACTCCATCCCCTATACTATACGGATCGCTATCTCGACTCCATCCTCTATACTATACGGATCGCTATCTCGACTCCATCCTCTATACTATACGGATCGCTATCTCTATTCTATCCTCTATTACTATACGGATCGCTATTCTCTACTCTATTCACTATACTATTTCTCTATTCGGATCACTATACGTATTACTATTCGAGCGAGTATTATCGAGCAAGTACTATTAGTGCGAGTGCTATTCGAAGGCGTCTGACACCAGTATTGTTCAAAAGCGTTACTATAGTTGTATCTGCGATTACAAAGTCTCTACTACAATGAGTATTACGAAAGTGACAATGAGTATTCGTTGACATTACAAAAGTGGAAACGAGTGTTCGTTGACATCACAAGACAGAATTTACAAATTTTAGCAAGAACAGCCAAGGATGCAACCTACGAATTAGAAGTGTCAAAATGAAGCGGGTGGAAAATTCAAATACAGCAGAATTTCTCATATCCGGAATCTCCCATATCCAGATTGACTCATATCCGGAATCCCGCATATCCGGACATGATTTTGATGTGTATATTAGAACTATTTCGGTGATATGTAACTGATTTGAAATTTCTGTTTTTCAGGAAAGTTACTTTGGATAATTGCTTATGCTTATTTCACCTTTATGGCTTGTAGTGGTGGAAAAGATGATGGAAATAAGAGTAAAAAGAACACCTTTGGGATTATTGCAAAATTGGAAATTTTAAACAGACGAGACGCTGGTGAAAGTTCATTGTTACTCGTGGCTGAGTTCAACATAGGAAAGTCAACATAGTATGATATAAAATCTTCCAAAGAAACTATTCTCCAGCGTTCACACTGTCACAATAAACAAGGAAATAAAAAAAATTTTTGATTGTGATGAAACCTGGGCTGAAACTGAAAAAGCTATTGAAAAGGATGTCAGTTTTATGGAAAGAAAGCCAGCACTCAGCTATGATCTTTGCACTTGCGCGTGCAGTGTTAAAAAGTGTCTTTCGTTTAAAAAATTTCAAGAACAAAAGCAAAACGAAATGCGGAAAAAGTTGAGAATGACATTAGAAGAGAAAGAATCATCATGCAACAGCAATTAAAAAATCCTCAATATATTATTTGTTTGCATACGTGGCATACTTAATTTAATGAATTTTCATTAACATTACATAATTTACTTCTTTTTCCTTAAAATCAATTCCGTTATATTTCACTCACCATTAGCTTATTTTGTTTACTATAAAACAATGAAAATGTTCTTTTATTTTAATCTAAATATAACCCCTCATATCCAGACTTTGTAACCAATTCCTCATGTCCGGACTTTCTAACCAATTCCTCATATCAGAAAGGCCTTCTTAGTCCGGCCGTCAGGGATTCTACTTTATTTGGGAAGTGTTTTAACCTTTTGGAGACTGAGATTCATTTGGATTTTCAAGATGGAACCGTTTTCAGACGTTCTTACTTGGGACACAAAAAATTCGATGAAATTCAGAGAATACAGCAAACTTTAATAGAAACCACTATTAAAAGGTCCAGATGCGCAAGAAATGCGAGAAGCTAATCTGATTGGCTGGTACGAAGACCAGCCAGTTAATTTCGAGGCTTATATGATCAGGCCGACGGATCGACATAGTCGTTTTCTTCCTCATTCGAGTTTTAGGGCGACATATAGGCCCTACTGTCTCCTAGCGGTTAACATTAGTAGGAAAATATGATACCGAACTTTGAGGGCGAACTGGACGAGTGAAAAATGTCTTCCAAAAGCTAAGCAAAATACGAGAAAAGAGGAAAAATCTTCTTTAGAAACGAAGAAAGAATGCTAAAATGCACTCTAATATTAGTCCCCTATGTAGTAGTGAATTCTAGACAACCTTCTCACAGATGAAGAGAAAACAAGGCAATAGATGTGGCATATTTCGAAAGGATTAATTAGACGTACCCAGAACTTATAACGGGAGCAAACCACCTCTATCCAGACAGTAAACGCATAAAAATAGAAAGTATCATACGACAAGGATGTGGCTCCCCACTGGGCAAATTCAATATTTACAGTGAAGCAATTCAAAGAGAATTAGTAGTTCTATCAGGATTTATTATTGGCATACACAATCTTAACATGCAGATGACACAATTTTAGTAGCAGGAACAGAAATAGAAGAACTTTCCCAAAAGGAAAGCATAAGAAAGGATTAACCATCAACTCTAACAGAAAGAAAGAAAGAAAGAAAGAAAGAAAGAAAGAAAGAAAAAAAGAAAGAAAGAAAAAAGAAAGAAAGAAAGAAAGAAAAAAGAAAAAAGAAAGAAAGAAAAAAAGAAAGAAAGAAAAAAAGAAAGAAAGAAAAAAAGAAAGAAAGAAAAAAGAAAGAATCAAGTTTGCAAACTAAAGAAAAAAATAAGAAAAGGTCGAAACTGAGAAACGAAAGAAAGAAAAAGAGAGAGATAGAAAGAAATAAATAAAGAGAGAGATAGAAAGAAAGAAATAAAGAGAGAGATAGAAAGAAAGAAATAAAGAGAGAGATAGAAAGAAAGAAATAAAGAGAGAGATAGAAAGAAAGAAATAAAGAGAGAGATAGAAAGAAAGAAATAAAGAGAGAGATAGAAAGAATGAAAGAGAGAGAGAGATAGAAAGAATGAAAGAGAGAGAGATAGAAAGAATGAAAGAGAGAGAGATAGAAAGAATGAAATAGAGAGAGATAGAAAGAATGAAATAGAGAGTGATAGAAAGAGAGAAAGAGGGGAGTCGCACTGTTTCCGGTTATATAGGACGCTTTGATGTAAACGGTTATTTTTAGACTCGAAAGATCAAAAAGATTACCTGTAACACGTGTCAAAATTCAATGACATGGCAAATGTTCGGATCAGCTCCTTTCTTTCGTTTCAGACATTTACATCTAGGACACGCCATGCTGCGTCCACGGAATCGAATCACCCACGTTTCCCTTGTATTCCATTTATAAGAAGCTTTTTGCCGAAAATAAACTCTCGAGTCGGTGCTTTCCTGAACACTACAATCTTAACAACTTCAAATTAAGGGTCAATCGCTATCTATCATCCTTATCCTCATAATTTTCACTTTCTTCTCCCGCGTCTTACATTCATTTCGTACACTTCATTCGGTAACCCACTACTATCAATAGCTCTTGAGTGTTTTTCGAGGTAAACCTTAGTATTAAAAAAGATATTTTTGCTTTTTGCCGCCGTTTCAGTCAGCGGTGTGCTGAAACAGTCCATTTCTTGGCAGACATTTTGAGATGTGTATGAATGTCATCAAGCTAGTTTTCGAAAGGGATTAAGTGGATTTAGCAAATGCTTGTAGTCTGTCCTATGCTGATGCGTCCACTTACCCTGGATTAGCCGTGGATGCTCCCATATTTGCATCGGAATCGGGATCACAAGAACGTATCAGTGACGAACCAGATTTCTTTGTTTTCGAAGACTCAATCAAGATACAGCGATACGGGATATTCGTGCGAGAATCATCGACTACTGACGATGCTGTTACTGAAATAACCTGACTATCGTGTTTTAACTTATCGAAACGGCTAAAATGTTGAATATTTACTGAGGCTTTACCTAAAAATGTCAGTGTGCCATTGATCGACTCAAATGTGGTTAAAAAAAACAAATTAGCAATTATTCAAAACAATATTTTTCTACAGTTAATTTCTCATGCAACATCAGGGGAACAAAGATTTAGTGTGGCGTTCCCGTCGCTAGATTATCCTTTGGGTCTAGATAGTCGATCATCCAAAGAATTGCATGATTTGGCTCAACCAGACACTTCACACACTATGGCCCCCGTTATCAAGCATATTTAAGACGCCTTTCCGTACTGAGGCTCAACCAGACCCCTTTGCACACTATGGCCCAACCGGGGGATCAAGCATATTTAAGACGCCTTTTCACACTATGGCTCAAACAGACACACTTGATCTCGGAGAATTCGACAATCAAAATGACAACCTTCAAACGAAATTCACATCAAGTAATCATAACCAAATATCAAAACCATCTGATATTGAATATAAAAGGCTACAAAAATACACCATAAAATCCTTCGGAACAGTAGAGTTGGATATAAAGGGTGCGGCAAAAATACCTCTCACATAATGGTCAGACATGAACTAGAAGAACACAATATTGCTTCTAATATCTTACCAAGATGTAGGAGGTATTTCTGTCGCACGCTGTACACGTGATATTGTCATCTATTAGTCATGAGTTTAACCCTTGGATTAGGTAGCGAAGTACTAATTCACCAGGAACGAAAAATAATTCACAAAATATCACAGTAATCGAGAGATATCCCATACTAGACATTTTTTGTAACACGCTGACGCATGTTGAATTCCTCACAGTATTTAGTATTGTTGAAATTATCACTATCATTTTTGTCGAAATTTATAAACTCTACATTTCGTTCAATTTCGTCAGCCAATCGATGAAATTTGAATAAGCCGATTTGTTTGGAAAAATACTTTGATAAAATTCCTACTCGTGGTTTAATAATTTCTTTAATTTTATAGGACTCCGGTAAACAATATTTTTTAAGAAAATTTCTTTTGTTTCTTTTTCACAGCGTAGAATAAATTCTTAGGATTTCTTACTCTTGAGCATGCAACACATAACTGGTCATGCGTAAAAATTTCTTTCTTGAGGCAAATTCCAACTTTTTGAAGCGTTTGGTCTTGTGATTTCTTTACAGCTCTCTCAAACGCAGGGCGTTCTGGAAACTGGATTCTTGTATATATAAAAACTTTAAAAAAAAAGATATACAAAAAATAATATTGCATCTTTATTAAATAACTATTTGTTATCTTAATCATCTAATTGTTTGGAAAAAATTGTGAATATTTTGTATATTAAATAATAAAACTTTTAATTTTTCCAAAAAGATTAATAAAAAAATTATTTTACTAAACTACACACCCTGGTAAAACCAATTTACTTTGTATTCCCTTAACTATTTGCATTTCTACCTAAAATTTGGTTACGATCGGTTAGTGTATGGATATTTTAGAGGGTGTGGCGGATGAGATAGATAGATAGATAGATAGATAGATATTTTAGCCAATCAAAGGACACCTGATGATGACAAGAGATAACTTGGATGAAACGTTGTATCTATAATAAGATCTCTTTCAACTGATAGTTTGAAATAATACAAGGATATTGTCATAAGTGATTTCTGCTCTTGGGAAACAGTTGTAAGTAACATTTCCTTCCTAATAATATGTGGCAGTTAAGAATGAATTTCGAATATACGGACATACAAGAATGTTTGCCGTAAAAGGCTGATCGAAATGCGTTCGTCAATAGGAATTTTATTTTTTTTTTATCCGACATGACAACACAAAACCGCAGACGTCAAGAATAACAAGACAAGATTTGGAACTCGGTCGATCTGTTCTGCCTCAGCGCTCATAAACACCTGGCCTTCCACCAACTCTTTTCGATCGCCTCAAAACATTTTGATGACGAGTTGAGGGGAATTTCTCTTATTAAAACCAGTTTCGTCAAATAAAATTTTCATATGAAAACCTGCGGAATTTTACTGAAAAGCTGTCGAAGACTTTGCAAATAATGACGAATATATAATTGAATAAAATGATGAATAATGTTGCTAAACAAAAAACGGAAAATATTTATGCTCTAACCTTGAATGAATCAAGTAGTCAGGCTTTGGCAATCTCGTCTGAAGAATGCGGTCATGAATTTGAAATGAGAAAAAAAAAAGTAATATCGTTCATATAATTCTGGAGTTTTCTGGTTTCTACACACAAGACTAAAATTATAATCACTAAAACTTCATATAAACGAGTTTGAACTGAAAAGTTCATTAGCTCATTATGAAGGAGTGGTGCAAGAACTGTGAAACTTTGCATGCATTAATTTAAACACATCTTATCAATAACTGCATTGTTTCTTTCCAGTTAAGAGGGTGGGCTGAAAGGTTCATAGGCTAACTATGAAGGAGTGATGCCAGAGCTCTGAAATCTTGCATGCATTCATTTCAACTCTTCTTATTAATAACTGTATTGTTTTTTTTTATTGTTTTTTTTTTTTCACATACGAGAGTGGGCTGAAAAGTTTATAGGCTGATTATGAAGGAGCGATGCTAGAGCTGTGAAACCTTGCAGGCATTAATTTCAATTCTTATTAATAACTGCATTGTTTCTTAGCAGGTACGAGGGTGGACTGAAAAGTTCCTATGCTGACTATGAAGGAGTGATGCTAGGGCTGTGAAACCTTGCATTGACTATGAAGGAGTGATGCTAGGGCTGTGAAACCTTGCATTGACTATGAAGGAGTGATGCTAGGGCTGTGAAACCTTGCATTGACTATGAAGGAGTGATGCTAGGGCTGTGAAACCTTGCATTGACTATGAAGGAGTGGTGCTAGAGTTGTGAAACCTTGCATGCATTCATTTCAACTCTTCTTAATTATAATTGCATTGTTTCTTTCCACTCTAGCAAGTTTAGTATGTGTGGATAGTGTAATGGACAGCGACTCGGAATAAGAAATCCGAGAGCTGAGTTCAAATTCCAGTCGGGTTTCTGTATTATTCACCAATGCGAAAATACCCATGAGAAAGCTGTGAATCCATTTCTCCATTAAATACGTTTTAAATAGCAAGATTTATATTTAAAAAAATCATTGTTCTTCTCAAAAAAGTAATTGTTAATTCAATATATACGCGCCAGAAAAGAATTATTCTTTCAAATTAAAATATGTTTCGGCCTTAAATTACCCACAAAAGGTTGATAAGTCCGATATAGTTCTACATTGGGAACATGCTGTTTCAAACTGAATGTTTGCTCTTATTAATACATATGTTTTGTTTTTTTTTTGGTGGGGGGGGGGCAAGGAATTGTTAATGGCCAACTCCTTGGCCCGCATAAGAGGAATTTTTCTACTTTTGATCTGGAGTTAACTTTCAAATTTGTTTTTTCTTCTCATTTTTAAATTCTAGAAGCTATTAATTTTGGATAAAATTGTAATGGTATGGACAGCACTAATATCTAGGTCCTACTGAAAGGCGTTCAACTCTGATCCCAGATAAAAAAAAAAAAAATTGGTCCTAACCTGGCATCTCCACTTCAGACTCTTTCCCATCGCCGTAATTTTGCTTCCCTGTGCTTTTTCTAAAAATACTTTCATGGTAATTGTTGCAACGAACTTTCCTGTATTCATTGTTTTATTTTTAATATTGTTATTTTAACCCCCACTAGAAAAATTGTACATATGGGTACTAGTTAGGACTACATAACCACTTTGATGTATGATATTCAACGATGCTCTTATTAAATATCCTACTTATTTATATATATATAATTGTTTATTCGAAAATTATAACATAAATATGTTATAAAATCACTACAAAAATAGCCATTTTGTTTCAACACACCTGGTGTCTTATCAAGTGATGATGTTGAATGTAGAATAAAGAGTTTTAAAAGGTTCAAATTAATTAACCACCCCTCGTAAGGGGAAACGCTGTTACTAAGCTGGAATGACCAATCAAAATACAAGTATACGAGAATTCAAAAAACTTGACAACGAACTAAGATTATAATAACTATTTAATGTCGGGGTTAGACTAAAATAGAATTTATTCTAATAGGTATTACATTATACGATTAGATTTGAAATTAAAAATTACCCATTCTAAAATTTAAATTTAATCTCTATTAAGTTTATAAAATTACTGAGGAGAAAAGAAAAAATACATGTTATTCTATTTATTTTGTTTTTATTGAAATTAAGTTGGAATAAACATTAAGATCAACTGTTGTTCTGAACTTCATGACAACATAGATATATTTGAATTCTAAATATAGGCAGGAGATATAATTTTCGAATAAATAATTATATTTGCTCTACTCTGTATGGAGCACTCTTTAAAGAATAGTAATTGTTGGTTATTGGAATTTATTCCGTATACAAATCCTATACTTGGATATATATATATATATATATATATATATATATATATATATATATATATATATATATATATATATATATGGTCATCCACATACAAGCCTGTTTCGCTGTATCACAGCTCATCAGCGTGGCTAGGCATCCGATTGCTTCATGCCAGGATCGAAACTCAGCATCGATTTGGCATCAGTCAAACATCCTACCGATTAGTGTACGGCAAAGAAAAGGAAATTCTAACGTATTATATATGAATGTATACAAACGCCAGCACACACAGACAGACACACATATATATATATATATATATATATATCAAGAATCGAGGGTAAAAGAATCGAGAGAATTGGAAGTTAAAAATTTCAGTTTTTCAAAGTATTGCAATCCTAAATTTAAAAAAATAAAAGAAGAATTCTTGTGTTTTAATCAAACATGAGAAGATTTTATAACATTGAAATACGCCAATCTAAATCAAGTGGATGATACTTTTTCAATCATTTCATCCAAAGAAAGGCAATAAAGCCACTAAGATGCAAAGGGCTACTAACTGTCAGAGAGTATGTGACCCCAAGCAAAGCGGGAAGCCACTAGGTTGGAGCAAGAGCAAATAGGAGTGATAGAGGAGAGGATGAAGAGAAGGATAGGGGATAGATCAAGACATCTGGAGGCGTCGACTGACATTACATTTCAATAGTTTGAGATTATAGCTATCAGGGAAACAGGAAAAGGGAAGGAAGTTCCACAGGCGAGAGGTGCGAGATATGAAGCTATTGGAGTAGAAGAGACGGTCACATTTAACAGTTTCAACAGTGAAAGGGTGAGAGTGAGATGCCAGCCTCGTAGGACGCTTGAATTCGCGAAGTCTTGGAACCAGTGAAAGCAGCTCATCGGAGCAATTATCATGAAAGTATTTGTAAAAAAGACAGAGGGAGGCGATGGCACGTCTGTAAGAGAGCGACTGCAGACGAGATGCCAGAACAGGGCCAATTACATTGCATATCCGTCTCTGGATCTTATCAAGAACCTTGAGACAAACAGAAGGGGCATCGGACCATATATGGCAGCAATACTCTGTGCAAGGGCGAATGGTTGATTTGTAGATTTGAAGGATTGATTCCCGCGAGAAAAATTTCATGGCGCGGCACAGGGAGCCAACATTCCTTGCGAAACACACAGACATTGTTTTTTGTTTATACATAAATAAGATATTTAAGAGCCTTGTTGAATATCATAATGTTAGATCAGTTGTCAGTAAGCAAAAAGGTGTTTTTTGGGATTTTTTTGTCAATCACTTGAAGCTTAGAGCATAAACTAACCCCACTTACAGAGTTTTACGTTGTCTTGTGCAAAGCTTTATTTTTCTTACATTTATTTATAAAAACGTGAAAAAGTTCTATCATTGACGGGAAGAACAGGTAAAGCCTGCTTTTCTTGAATATCGGGTTTCTTTTCTTTCTCTTGTTTTTGCAAATGATGTAGCTTACTTTTCTATCAGAAAAACAAGACCATCTCCAACGTCGAAACTTAAAAAGAAAGGAAAATGGCGGAAAAACAAAAAAGATCCGCTCAGAGATTAGTTTCCCAAGCGCCTCACGAATCAAGATTCTAATCCTCAGCCATAAGTATGCATATTCGTAAGCAAAGAAAGGTAAGCTCGATATAATAGACTGACACACACCGGTGACTATTTTCCTTTTGAGTCGATACACTTAGCTGCAACACGAACCAAACACTCTCGCTAATATTAGATTCTAACGACACATTCAGCTTCTCAAGGAAAAAAACAAAAACATTTTTAATTTTGCGTGGATTTGAGGATTATTCCAACACAACAACTTTCACGAGAATATTAACCCTATCCCAAGCAGTGGGGTCTGCCCGCGCACAACTTTCAATTATGTTGCTCCTTTTGTAATTGGGATAATGATTACTGCAGGTATGTACGTAAGTAAAAATACACTGTTGTTTGGTTTGGTTTGTTGTGTTTTACGGTATATCAACCTCAAAGGGTTATTTAATGCCGACAAAGTTTTTATTGATGGTAATATTTTTTGTCAAAAATCTATTTCTGGTAATAATTTTTTTCCTTCAAAAATGTATTGCTGGTAATACTTTTTTTTTTCAAAAAAGTATTGCTGGTAATACTTTTTTTTCTCAAAAAGTATTGCTGGTAATACTTTTTTTCTCAAAAAGTATTGCTGGTAATACTTTTTTTCAAAAAGTATTGCTGGTAATAGTTTTTTTCTTCAAAAATTTATTGCTGATAATTTTTTTTTACAAAGTATTCCTGGTGTTAAAACCAATTTTTACCCCAGTTTCGGGGTTAACTCTTTGCTCATAGCTGGGACCCTAACAGGTGCTACCACCCCGGGACAGTGTGGACCTGGGAACACCAGCAATTAAGAGGTGGTTCCATGCTCCTCAAAACCTCCTGATCAGAGGCCTTGCTGCTGGACGTAGTTTATCGTCTTACCCAGGACGCGGATGTAGTTTATCGTCATACCCAGGACAGTACACTGTTGTAAAAAAAAAAATTGTTCCATTATTCTAAAGGTAATTGCGAATACAGTGAATACTCTATTTGTTTTTTTTTTTTTTTTTTTCTTTTTTTTCATTGCTTTTGCTGACGTGGGATTTTTCTAGTTTTAAAAAATTACATAGCCATCTGTCACCTTTCAATATAAATATTTTATGACATCAGTACACAAGTTGGTTCGTTGATTTTCTTTAGGACCATATCAGTCTCTATGGCTTTCTTATAACCAACTTAGGCAATAACAAATTTCTACGTATTTCACTGATAGATTTGTTTAACGACATATCAACACCTTATGGGTCATTTGATACCGATATTTAATTTTCTCGAGTGATTTGAAGTAATAAAATGTATGTGTTATTCTTCTTCCACAATTGAGTACATGGTAGATGATACTCAGATTTTGGGTGCATACATATTTGTACGGACATAATTACTACAGGCGGTGATATGTGTGTTTTATGTTGTAGTTTTGTTGAAGTTATATTCTGGAATACAGTTTGAGTTAAGAAATTGCAGGATATTATTTGGATTAATGACATGAAAGAGTTCTTTCATGTTGGTTGGTTGATTTGTGGCGGCATATCAACACCTCTATGGGTTATTTAATGCCGGAATCTAAATACACTTTTATGGCTGCAACTAAATATATTTTGAACACAATTGTATGCCTTCAACTACAGATAAAATGTATTGTTGGTCATTTTTCTATAAAATGTATTGTTGATTGGTTGATTTTGTTTAGCGGCATATCAACACCTCTATGGGTTATTTAATGCCGGAATCTAAATACACTTTTATGGCTGCAACTAAATATATTTTGAATGCAATTGTATGCCTTCAACTACAGATAAAATGTATTGTTGGTCATTTTGCTATAAAATGTACTGTTGGTAATTATACTATAAAATATACTGCTAGTCATTTGGCTTTAAAAATATATTGTTGGTAATTTTTTATAAATATGTATTGTTGGTATTTTTATATAGAAAATATATTGCTAGTATTTTTACTACAAAATGTAATTTTATAATTTAATAGTATTTTGTTTTTATTTGGGGATTCACTATTTGCCCATAGCTGGTTCCCTAACAGGTTCTATCACCTTGGGTCAGGGTGGAATTGGGAACGACAACAGTTAAGAGGTAGTTCGATGCTTCTCAGAACCTGCAATCTCTCGACCAGAGCCCTTGTTGCCGGATGTAATTTATCGTCAAGCCCAGGGATCTATTCCATAAGTCGTCGGCCTCGGCGGGTTTTATCTCGTATCAATTTATTCTTTGCTGGTCGCTTCCTTTATGATGATGGCGTTGGTGACTAAATCCGTCGCCAACATGTAGAAGCTTCCAGTTTCATCAAATGCTGCTCCAGTCATCCATTCCCTCTAGTCGTTTGGCTTTGTAAGATTTTTGGGGGGGTGGAACATAATCAGAGTAGAAAAAGGTGCCAATGGTGTGAATCTATTTAAGATGCATGTCATCTTGCCAGGGAATGACACACACACTGGATTTCATGACATTCCTCTGTGTCCCATCTGGAATGAGACATGCAGAATCCAGTTATGAAAACTGCAATAGACTGCTGTTATAATTTCGAATGGCGCCTTCTATAGCATATCTGTTAGGCGTAGCCTTCTTCACCCGCTGGTTCAGCCCTTCAGATCTGTTGTAATCATCATCGACATGTTCAATCGTTGAGGTCTTTGGCGTTGGTCGCGTTTCTTCTGGGTCCCCGTATTCGTCCTTGTCAGAAACAGTGGCCCGATCAGGAGTTTAGGACACGCTACGACATCGCTCTCAGACACAATTGACCATACACAAGTATTTCTGAATAAATTCTCTGCTTTTTACATAAAGTCATTGCAATGCAGGAGACGTGTTTCAAATATTTATTTCATTTTTAATTAATTGTTTTAAATTGCTTAATATTTAATCAATTTTAACAGCAACAGTATTTGAATAATTAATAATAGGCAAGTTTATCTTATACGCATACAGGCATATCATGTTGAAACACCTGTTTCTGTACAATCACCGAAGTTAAGCAACGTCGAGCTAGTTCAGTATCGAGATGGGTGACCACTTGGGAATACCGGGTACTGTACGCTTGGATGTGCGGGTGGTGTAATGGATAATGGCCCCGAATTGTTTTTCGGGGAGCCGAGTTCTAATTCTAGGTTGGTTCGTTATATTCACTTACGCGCAAATACCCTTGAGAAATGCATGAATCCACCTCTTCTGCCCCCAGCTATAGGTTAATTAGTAACATTTGTATCACTAAGCCATTATTCCTCCCCCAAATTCCCACAATCTAAAAACATTTTCTGACTTTAAATAATCGGCAAAGGGTTGATAAGCTGAAGAAAATGGATGATGCAATCACTATATATATATATATATATATATATATATATATATATATATATATATATATATATATTTCAATAAAGGTGCAATTAATTTACAAATTGATGAATTATTCATACAAAAAACAAATACAAAGGTTAATGATTTAATTGGCGAGAAATCCATCGTTGCGAACAATTCAAATAATATACAATAACCCTGAACCTGTTTATGAATAAAAAAGATCCTTGTTTTTATAAATTCCTGTTGCATTTAATTTTGCAATTAAATTAAAGACATTAGTTCCATTTCATCCTCAAGCGAATAAAAATACCTATAAGAACACCGGATTATATATCTTACTGTTCTTTTTTTTATTTATATATATATATATATATATATATATATATATATATATATATATATATATATATATATATGTATGTATATATATATATATGTATGTATGTATGTATGTATATACATATATATGCGTATGTGAGTGTTTATGTGTGCATATATTTCACAATCTCCAGGTGATGTAAGGGACAAGGAAATTGTGAACATTCGTAGTTAATAGGAGAATAATCTTGAAAAATAATCTTTTGTACAAAGTGTTTCGAAAATCTGAACTTAAGAGAAACCTTTTCAAACCATTAAAAATAAGGAAAGATGAAGTAATAATGTCCAAATTTCATATCGGACACTCCATGATAAAACATAAATACATTCTTAAAGAAGAGTCAACTCCAATCTGTACGACGCGCCAAGAACAACACACCATAAAATACATACTAACAAATTAAAAATCCGTTTAAAATTCTACGGAACAACCATCATGAAAGAACTCTTTCATGACATTAATCCAAATAATATCGTACAATTTTTTTTGAAGAAACCAAACTCTATTCCAAAATATAACTTCAACAAAACTAAAACATAAAACATACATATCAACGCCTCTAGTAACCATATCCACACAAACATATATATGCACAAAAAGCTGAGTATCATCTGCCATGTATTAAACTATTTTATTACTACACAGCTCCCAAGAAAATTAAATTTCGGAATTAAATGACCCATAAAGTGTTGATATGCCGTTTAAAAAATAATCAAGACAGAGATCTGGAATTAGAATGGAGGTAATGAGGGCACATATCCTGAATCCATCATCAAAATCCATTTAAATACGTCAATGTATCGATCAGTTAGAATACATATAAAATTAACCATAGGATAGATTTTGCTTTATGAGTCATTTTTGCCAACATCTCAAGATGCTATAAAACCAAAATATTAACCTCAGAATAGGAGTCAGTTAAGTGCCATACGTGATACACGCTTAGGAGATCATGTATCTTTCGCGTGTATCACATATGGCACTTAACTTAAGCGTGTATCACGTATGGCACTTAATTTAAGCGTGTATCACGTATGGCACTTAACTTAACTGACTTCTATTCTGAGGGAGGCACGGGGGAGTAATGGATAGCGGCTTGGATTGAGGAATCGGGGAGCCGAGTTCAAATTCCAGTCAAATCCATTACATTCACTTACGTGCTAACACCCTTGGAAAAGGTATGAATCCTCCCTCCAGCTTGGATGGCAACTGGTCTAGGAGAAGGAAAACTCTGAATTCAAACCTGCTCTTAGAGGAGGGTGAATGGAGTCTCTCTGAGCCTTGGTTGGCAATCCATTTAGTGACGGTGTCACGATAAAAAACACCCTTGATAGCCCTAGCGAAGCATCAAGAATTCAGCTATTTGACAAGATTATGAACTACACCAATCAAAGTATTGGTGAGTTCAATCTCGGCTGAGGCCGCAAGTGAGTGAGATCTTTCGATACATGGCTGACGAGGCAGATTTTCTCCCGTACTAGGTTGCAATTTCTTTCTGCGGTAGACCAGTTGCCATCCAAGGCTATAGAACCCTGCTATTTACCCATCGGTGGGGGGAGAAGAAAAGGATTCATACCTTGCCCAAGGGTATTAGCACGTAAGTGAATATCAGTTATTTGCCATACGTGATACACGCTTAGGTGATCATGTATCTTTCGATACATGACTGACGAGGAAGATGTTTTCCAGCAGTAGGTTGTCATTTCTTTCTGGCGGTAGACCAGTTGCCATTCAGGGCTATAGAACTCAGTCTGTCCTGCCTTTTTACGCATAGCTAAGGGTGGGGAGAAGAAGATTCATACATTTCCGAAGGGTATTAGCACATATGTGAATGTAATGGATTCGACTGGAATCCGATTCCTCAATCCGGGCCGCTATCCCTACACCACCCTCCCTCTCCAGAACGGGAGACATGTCCTTAAATAGCTTCGTCAGATCTAAATTTAGTTAGATCTCCTATATATGGCTTCGTTCACAGATGTCTAACCTATCCGCTATAAATCACTGTTTACTCAGGTAATGATAAAAAATTATATCAAACGAAAGAACAATGACCCTTAAAGACCACTATACTTCATCAGATTACATGGACTGGCGCTTTAGAATCCCAAACGGACCCATTTACCAAATTATAAAACTCACTAAACTTGAAGACTTTCAGCAGGGGCAAAATTAAAAATGGATAGCACATATAACTAGCAGGGAAAATTATAATCAAAATGCTGGCCATTCCGCACTCACTGATTCAAAAGGTTAGGAAAGAAACTCCGATCGGTACTAGAAAGTGCTATAACAGTTAGTGGACATGAGAAAACTATTTTCCTAAATGCCGAATGTTTCCTGTATGGAAACGGTTAATCTGACCATTACCATTGGCATTTGGTTTGGAATTAGCCGAAAAAGGTCTCTATATGGCGATTCAAGACTGATTACATTGTACAAGGGCCCATGAAGCTGTAGCCAGCGTTCTTCTCACTATTTTCCGAAATTAATTTATTGCATTACACTTAATCATTAAACTTGCAAATTGGATTGAAAAGAACATATTGCATCCAAACTAAATTAACAATTTCGATTTTCTATGGAATTATTTTATTAAAATCATATAAAACCATTTTTTTTAATCTGAATTGATTTGCCATGCTTTTAATAGTAAAATGCTTAACTATGTTTTTACATCCTACTCGCTCTTAATGTTCGCATTAATTCGCGACTACTTAGGATATTTTTTCAAAGATTTCCAAACACATCGAGATGAACGTAATAAATGATGCAAATCTATATTTAAATCAGAAGAAATGCATTCACATTCGACATGTCATGGCGCATTTCAGTAAGTAATGCATATATTATCTCCTGGCAACTGATTTTCCGTGCAATCCTGTCGTAAATCAATAGATACATATTTGTTGTAGTTTTTTCCAATGTATTTGCCGTGTAAGATTAATATCAGTATATTTATATTATATATAAAATAACCCTATCAAAATTGATTGCTTTATTTCCAAGACTTCCAATCACTTTTGCCTGATTTTCAATCTACTTCCATTTAAAACAATATTTTCAAAATATTTATATAGCAGGAATCATCTTTGATGGATTGTTATAATAAGAAAAATCATAGTCAACACATTCCAATAATAAAAACATATTCACTGCATTTTTTATAGTAAAAACCATTTTCTAAAGTCGAAATCATTTTCGACCGATTACTACAGTAGAAATCTTTTTTTACGTAATCCTATCGTAAAAATCATTTTCGATCTATTACTAAAGTCAAAATCCTTTTCAACGCAATTATATAGTAGAAATCATTTTCGACCCATTCCTATAGTAGAAATTATTTTAGATCCATTCTTATAGTACAAATCATTTCGACCTATTCCTATTGTAGAGATCATTTTCAAAGCATTTCTATACTAGAAATCATTTCCAATGTATAATAATGATAATCATTTTCAACGCATCCATATAGTAATAATTTATTCGCAATAAACTCCTATAGTAAGAATAATTTTCAACGCATTTCGTTTGTAAAAATGAACAACAATGCCTTTGAAAATATACACAGAATAGGCTGCATGGCTTGCACAAATTCTAATACAAATACCTCAATGTATGAATCAGTTAGAATAGATTTAGTAGAGATACGAAAATTGACCATAGGTTAGATTGCTTTACGGGTCATTTTTGCCAACATCGCAAGTTGATATAAAACAAAAATATTATCTCAGAATATGAGACGTCGTCGTCCGATCTTTATTTGGATCTCATATATAACTTCCAACTAAATCAAGTGAGAAAACTAGTTAAAAGAAAAGGAAAATTCAAATGTCGGTGTTTAGATGCTGCACAAACAAATTCATTTTGATTGCAATTCTCCTGCAGGCAAAAATATTTTTATAATGCTGAAAATGACAATAGCGGTTAGTTGAATCGTGGTGTCGAGTTCAAATTCCAGCCGAGTAAGTTGTGTTCACTTTCGCAAAAATATCCTTAGGGAAGACATGAATCCATCTCATAAATAGCAGGGAAGACTAAACTCCCTAGTCTTGGTTAGTAACCAACCTGGGAGAAAGAATTTTCTTAATTAAAATTAAAATCTAGTTCTACGTGGGGTTAGCAAACTTCAGCCTGTATGAAACTGCTTGCTACTGAATCCATAGCAACAATTATGAATTATTTAATGTCTACATTTAGTTTTCTTGGAGCGTTGGAATTTTTTTTACTATTAAAATCTATTGCTGGACATTTGTTTTCCTATTAGAATGTAGTGCTGGATTTCTTTTACTATCTGTCTAGATGAGGTATTATGTACACCATTTACTATATGTCTGTCCTCATCTTTGTCACCATATTTATCACAACGTTTCGGACGTTGTTCTTCTTGGAATGTCAAACTGAACCCTTTATTTCACTTACTGGTGTAGACTGTTCTAGTTCCACGTTTAATGGATATCAGTTATCAGTTATCTCCTGTTAATTCCCCTCTCCAAGTTCTCCACTGCCTTAACCGGGTATTGAACTCACACTCTTTGGCTCCTGTCACTGGATCTTTTTTACCAGTGCTCATATTGCAATTTTTGCTGTTATCAAACATGTTTTTACCAGTACTCATATTGCAATTTTTGCTGTTATCAAACATGTTTTTACCAGTGCTCATATTGCAATTTTTTGTTGTTATTGTTTTCTTTGTCACTCCTTATAACTGGTTCCCACATTCTATTCATTTAAATGCTTGGGTGGCTCAGGAGATTTTTGTGGCATAGCATATGTTTCTGATTACATAAGTTTACGAATTTTCCAATGGTGTTCCTTGTCTATGATCTCAACCTGATCCCACAGAGGGCAGTGATCTCCCTTCTCTCTCCATATGTGGTCAGCCACGCCTGATTTTTCTACTTCCCCTCGTGTTACAGCTTTCTGGTGTTCTTGAAGCCTTACCTTAAGGGGGCGGCCTGTCTCTCCTTTATATTTCTTTCCGCAGCTGCATGGGATAGACTACACACAGCCTTTAGTCATATTCTACTCTATGGGGGAGACTTACTCTTTTCTTTACTTCTTTTACTATTGCTGCAAATTTTTATATAAAAATGTATTTTTATACTTTCATAGTGTTTCGTTTTTGTTTGTAGTTCACTATTTGCCCATAGCTGGGACCCTAACATGTGCTACCACTCCGTTTCAGGGTGAACTTGGAACAAAAGCAATTAAGATGTGGTTGCATGCTCCTCAAAACCTCCAATCTCCTTATCAGAGGCCTTGCTGCCGGATGTAGTTTATCGTCGTGAGTAGGACGAAGAGGAGTAGCGTTATCAGTCGGTACCGATAAGGAAACATTCAAGCTTGCTTACTTATAACGGGTTCAAATAGAGCCGACGTTAAAATAAAAAGTCTCGTATTGCCCGCCAGAGTTTTCTGCCATCTCATCATCATTGCCTTTGCTTCCCGAAGAGAATATGTTTGAGGTCTTTCTACTTCCTTGGGACAGCGACATAGACCAGAGTTTCTGAAGTTTTAAAAAGATCTCACCCGTCTGTGTGACATATATTGTCCTTTCAACCGAGGATTTACACGAGGGAAGATTGGGAGCAAATTACCAAAGTCTTAGATTTTATTTTTGTTGGAGTGTCCTACTCCTAGGCAGATAATCGAGCCGTCTATAAACGACATACATCTCTTCAAAATGCACAGATATATCCATAAGTATGTACCTTCATAATGAAAAAAGCAGTGATTTATACAATATTCAACGCAGTTATTTTATACAATTTTCAACGGAGTTATTTTATATAATTTTCATCGCAGTTATTTTATACAATATTCAACGGAGTTACTTTATACAATTTTCATCGCAGTTATTTTATACAATTTTCAACGTTCTCTCCTCCCTTTTCGATTCATTTCAATAATTAATATTAATCCCTTACACTGAATATTCTAAAATGAACATTTCAGATCAAAGGTCGACTGATTTTTTTTAACCAATTCCCCAAGCAAGGCGATAATGTCGCTAAGACGCAAGGGGAACATTGGGAGTGAATGAGAATGAGAAATTTTCACAAGTAAGCTGAAACCCAATCCTAAACAGGAAACAAGGTATAAACATCTACTTCTGTTCAAGAGACCAGGGCGTGTGTAAATAGAACGATAGACAAACCTATCTACCCTTACTGAGGTAAAAAAAAACAACAAATAAATAGTAAATAAAATTTCAAAGTTTAGGGGTAGACATTAGATGTAGAGATGAAACAGACATTAGAAGAAACCGGAAACAAGGGATAGACTTCTAACCATATTCAAAAATCTGGGGTGGAGTGTGAACCGGACGATAGGCAAACTTATATACTTTTATTTAAGGAAAAATAAAAATAGTAAATAACATTTAAGAGTTTAGGCGGATACGTTAGACGTATAGAGTTGAAGTATACATTAGAAGGAACCGGAAACCCAATCATAAAAAGGAACATTTAAGTTTTACTCCAGTTCAATAAAGTGGGGAGGAGTTCGAACCGGACGGTAGGCGATAGAATCGTGTCAGAATACAGAATTATAGATTCAATCACAATTGTGTAAGCATTCGATTAAATGTAAATTTTCATGTGTTTCTTTAATATATCCTCCTGGTGAGCCCAGCGATTACATAAGCAACTAGTAGATATATATTTAGAGTTAAAGAGAAAGTCAAAAAAAAACTTGTTGAGAGAGAGAAAGAGAGAGAGAGAAACACATCGAAAGAAAGAGAGAGCAAGGGAGAGAGAGAGAGCGATGGGGGGAGAGAAAGAGACAGGGAGGAACAAGCCAAGGGAGTTGCAACACTTAGCGACACACAGAATCACGCTGAGACTCACAGCGAGAAAGCAAGACAGAAACACACCGTTAAAGAGAGAAGGAGATACACGCCGAGAGAGTGAGCAAAAACGAGAGAGGGAGAGAAACATGGAAAGAGAAAGAGAGAGAGAGATATATAGAGAGAGCGGCGGAAAGATTGCAACACGCTGAGACACTGGGAGAGACGTACAGGCCGAGAGAGAGACAGAAATATGCCGAGAGAGAGAGAGAGAAATATTTAGAGCGTGATACAGAAACACGCCGAGCGAGAGAGTCAGCAGGAAACACGGTGAGACACACTGAGGCTAAAGACTATATTTATCGAACATCAATTGATTCAACAAAAGCCACGTCCTCTTAAATGATCGCCGGACAAGAATAAGAAAAGCTAAGCAGCTTTACTAATATAGACGTTGTCGTCTGAACATCAAAAATATATTAACCCTTACATTAAAAGATGGCGCGTCTGTACGATGCTCAAATATGGTGTGTCTTGAATAAAATTGCTTGCATTTGAATTTGCATGGTTCTCCTGTCTTTTAGAGAAGAAGAGTAGGAATGTTAACAGGACTGATACGAAAATGCCTTTATGCGAATAGGAGGTATTTAGCCGAGGGAAAGGGAGAGAGAGAATCACGTCGAGAGAGACATACAGAGGAAGAGAAAGAAATACGTGGTGAGAGAGAGGGGGCGAGAAAGACACAAAGAGAGAGGGAGAAAAAGAAAAACACGTCGATGGAGCGTGAGAGAGAGAGAGAAACACGCCGATGAAGAGAAGGAAAGGAAGAGAGATAAACATGCCACTGGAGAGAGAGAGAGAGAGAGAGAGAGAGGGAAAAACACACGCTGATGAAGTATGTGTGAGAGAGAGAGAGAGAAAAATACGCAGACAGAGATAGAGAGAGTGAGAAACACGCCGACGAAGAGAAACATCCCGATGAAGACACAGAGAGCGAGAAGTACATCGACAGAGAGAGAGAGAGATACGCCGACAGAGAGAGAGAGAGAGATACGCCGACAGAGAGAGAGAGATACGCCGACAGAGAGAGAGAGATACGCCGACAGAGAGAGAGAGAAATACGTCGACAGAGAGAGGTAGAGAAAGGGAGATAAACACTTATAGGTAAAGAGAAAAACACTGACGGGGAGAGAGATAGAGAAACACGTCGAGGAAGAGAAAGGCAGAAAAACGCCGAAGGAGAAAGAGAGTGAGAGAAAGAGAGAGACACACACACAAACACACCAGAGACAGAGACTGAGACAAACACGCTGAGAGGGGAAGAAAAAAGACAAACACACAAACACGGCGAGAGAGAGAGAGAGACAAACAGGTTGAGAGAGACAGCCAGACAGGCACAAAGACGCAGAGAGGGGGGGGGGTAAAAACAATTTTCTCAGTCCAACGGAAAATGGCAAAAGTTCGTTTGAAAGATGTAATCCCAAGGTTCCGTGGGGTGAATAACAAAAAAATGCTCAAAAACAGTGATAAGGCATGGGTGAGATGACCGTAAACCGGATTGATAAGACATGGGCGAGATTGCCGCGAAACGGATGGGTAAGGCATGTGTGAAATGGCCGCGAAACGGGTTGGTAAGACATGAGAGAGATGGCCACAAATCGAATGGGTAAGGCATGGATAAGATGGCTGCAAAACAGATTGATAAGGCATGGGCGAGATGGTCGCAAATCGGATGGATAAGGCATGGGCGAGATGGTCGCGAACCGGATGGATAAGGCATGGGTGAGATGGCCGAGAAAGTGATGGGTAAGGCATGGGCGAGATGGCCGCGAAAGGGATGGGTAAGACATGTGATGGCCACAAACCGGATGATTAAGGCATGAGCGAGATGGTCGCGAACAGGATAGAGAATGCATGGGTGAGATGGCCGCGAAACGGATGGGTAAGACATGAGAGACACGGCCACAAACCGGATAGATAAGGCATGAACGATATGGCCACAAACCGCATGTAGATGGGCGAGATGGCGGCGAACCGGATGGGTAAAGCATGGGCGAGTTGGCCGCGAACAGGATGGATAAGGCATGAGCGAGATGGTCGCGTACTGGATGGGTAAGGCATGAGGAAGATAGCCACAAACCGGATGGATAAGGCATGGGCAAGATGGATGCGAAACGGATGGGTAAGACATGAACGAGATGGCCACAAACCGCAAGTAGTATTGGTAAGGCTTGGGCGAGATGGCGGCGAAACGGATGGATAAGGCATGGGCGAATTGGCCGCGAACTGGATGGAGGAGGTATGGGCGAGATGGTCACGAAACGGATGGAGAAGGTATGGGCGAGATGGCTGAACATATTTAAACCTGCCACGGCTACTTTACCGTCGAAAGGCATTTCAGATTTCTTTAACAAGGTGCGATTGACATTCAAAGACGTACACTTTTAGAAACGTTTATTTTCAAGTAGTAAACTTCAAGCCAGACAGATTTCAAACTTAGAATTGCGTATTCTACTTTCGATACAGAATGAAAGCATTTTAGCCAAAACGAATACGATTCGATCAAATGATAAAAACAGAGAGAATTGCTTTGCTTATTTCCTCTTAATAGATACGTAAAGAAATATCAGGCGTATTTTCCCTCTTTTTTTTTAAGTTCTTCACTCAGAATTTTTTCTTCTTCAAATGTATTTTTTTTCAATTCTGACTACATCGATGGGAATGCGCATGACGTAGAGTTCAAAAAAATTTTCAGTGGCAAAAAGCAGAAAATAAAAATGAAGGAAAAAACGAAGTTAAACGAATAATGACCAATAATCGCCGCCATCTTTATTAATAGTAGCCGTTTATTTTGCGTTGTAATTGTAGTCGTTGTAGTAATCGCAGGAGTAGCCATATTGAATGCCAAATAAAATTAAACGAATATAAAAGTAATTCTCTGTAAAATACGAAGAGATGTTGAACATTCTATTGTTGCTGGTGTTTTTTTTTACCCAAAAACAAAGACCAGACAAGATGCAATCAAAATATAAGCCTCGCTCCTGTAGAGGCAAAGAAGAAAATAAAATAAAATTAATGAAATAATAACTGGCATAGTAGCTAGGGACAAGAGAATAGTACAACTCTAGTATTTGACAATAAGAAAAGAAAAAAAAACAAGTGAAAATTGTATGAAATGAGCTGACCGGTTATCACTTTTGACTCATCAGAACGTGACCGACAAAATTAAAATATCGTGAACGTCGACTAAAAAAGGGAACACGAAAAAAGAAAATACACCTTATTCTATGTGCCGTGTTCCTTCAGAACGTTGATGATCATGGCTCTCCACAATTTCTTGTACTTTGTAGCTCCAAATAAATTTTGTATTTTCGTTCTCTCCTAAATTCTGGGTAGGTTATGCGCTGTTTTCGTCTCTACCCCATTATCTTTACGTCCTGCGTATGACAATAAACTACATCCACGTCCTGGGTAGGACGATAAACTAAGTCCAATAGCAAGGTCTCTCATCAGGTTTTTAGGAACGTGGAACCACATCTTAATTGCTGGTGTTCCCAGGTCCACCCTGACCCGGGGTGGTAGCACATGTTAAGGTCCCAACTGTGGGTATATATATAGCTGACCTCCAAACTGTGTTTAAAATACTTTGAAAGTGTAAAAATAGGTTTTAACACCAGAAATACTTTGTAAAGATTAATACCAGCAATACATTTTTGAAGAAAAATTATTACCAGCAATATATTTTTGAAAAAAAATATTATCAACTATACATTTTTGAGAAGAAAAATATTATCAACTATACATTTTTGAGGAGAAAAATATTATCAACTATACATTTTTGAAAGAAAAATATTACTAGCAATACATTTTTGAAAATAAAATATTACCAGCAATAAATTTTTGAGAAAAAAAATATTACCAACAATACATTTTTGAAAAATATATCAACGATACATTTTTGAAGAAAAAATATTACGAGCAATCAAAATCTTGTCGGCATTAAATAACCCATTGAGGTTGATATGCCGTAAATCAGACCAAACCATATTATATATTTTTGAAAAAAATATTACCAGCTATACATTTCTGAAAAAGAAAAAAAATACCAGTTCTACATTTTTTGAAAAAAAATTATCAGCGATTCATTTTTTTAAGAAAAAAATATTACTAGAAGTGAAAAAGTTATTACCAGAAATAGATTTTTTAAGGAAAAAAAATTACCTGCCATACATTTATGAAGAAAAATATTACCAGCAATAAAAATTGTTGGCATTAAATAAAACATCGGGGTTGATATGCTGTAAAACAAAACGAACCAAACCAAACCATTACATTTAATCGGCCCTTTGAGTATTAAATTTTCCAAGCACATTATGCTATTTAGAAATTTCAATTGCCTCTTCCTGATGTTAAGTATAAGTGTTCTTTTTGCTTCCATTTTCTCGAAAACTTCGTTGTTGCTTACATGATCAGTCCATGGTTTTTTTCAGCATCCATCTGTAGAATCCCATTTCTGTTGGTTCAGGTCTTTTCTTCATCTTGGAGGAGATTGTCCAGTATTCACTACCATATAGGAGAAATGGTATAACATCATAGTTTAGTACCCTTTGTTCCTTACGATTTTTTTTCTGTTTCTTAATACATACCTACCAATAACATTGATACAGGTATATCTATAAACAGACTACACAAAGTCCTACCAGCCATTTCTTTTATTTGCATGAAGATGACGTTTTAATTAATTTTGCTCAAAACTAAGGATATATCCCCACGGAAGGATAAGGCACGGTCCCAATTTTTAATAAGATGTTCTGATATCGCAAACCCGAGTATAATGGAACACCTCACTAGATTTTCAAGTCGACCTTTTCTAAAATATTCCGGCATATTTTGGGAAATTCTCTTCATGCGGTTGTACCTGTCTATATTTCTGAGATGAGGAACTATGTACACTATTTACATTACTCGAACTATTGTCAAAGTTTAAATGATTAATTTAGACATCAAAACAAAGCTGTTTTTTTTTTAATTTTTAGGTAGTTTCAACATGGTTTATTAAAGTTTCTGGATTTTATCAAGGAGCCCAAGTTAAATAAGTTGGTAAACCGTTAAACAGGTTGACGTTCATATATCTATTATTTTACACCATTTGTTCAAGTGAGTGGCTGTTTTGAAGATCCTAATTCATAGGCTTTACTGTTGGTCATAAAACAGAACAATATTTTCCGAATAACAAGCATCACAACGAAAGTGAATTGTTGTAAATGAGCAAGTATTGTTGGGAGCAACACAAGTGAGGAAGCTGTAGAGAACCATTACCACCACCCCATCCCCGGTCGATAGATAAAGAGATTACTATCAATATGCTTGTACCAAATCCCTCTATCTTTGCTGTCACTTTTTACTAGTAAAATCATCTTTACTTCTTTGACTGGTCTTCTGCATTTACTATAAAGTGAACACCAGTCAACCAACCTTTGTCTCCATCTGTTATCCTTTTATCTGTCTATGTTTCTCACCCACTTGGGTTTCTTTTTTTTTTATCTTTTATTACTATCTTGGACTATTCCAGAATCCAGATTGATCTCTTGGAGTTATTTCTACTCTTTGCCCTGAGATTTGTGCTATCTGAATTTCGGGGATGGAGAGTTATTCCACTGGTAAATAGTCAATTGAATTAAAGCTTTGATGCGTGTATTTGGTGATATAGCGATTGTGGTTTCAATCCCTGCGCCGTATAGTAGAGATTTAGATTCAAGACAAACAGGACGAGAAATACTTGAGCAGGACAATTACTTTTTCTTATATCGCTTTATTATACGAGGGGCAATCGTGGTAGCATCGTTTCTAGGAGGAAGCGGGATGAAAATGATATAGAAAATGCATGTCAATTCATTTAGTATTTCGCCACGTGCGGGCTAGCCTCACTAAGAAATCTGGGAGCGAGAGGCGTGTTCACCCTTCAAAATTCTTGCGGCCGTCTCGTTGTCTTCGTAATCTTTTAGTCTTATATCCAAAACGTAGACAAAGCTAACTTTTCTACAGTAGTTTTCCTCCTATACAAGGCCAGGAATCAACTCTAGGTAGAGGGTTACAGAGTAAGAAGCACTATTTATGCGGATATATGGGGAAGATAAAGGTTAAGTTTAGTCTCGAGCAGGCCAAGATTATAGTGATCGGGAGAACACTCTCTTGGGAGTCGGTTCTACAGAGCAGCGGCTCACAGGAAGATCCTGTTCGAGTGGGAATTACATTTTATGCATTTCCCAATCCCCCCCACCCCAAGCAAGGCGGGAGTGCCACTCGTACGCAAAGGGTTACAGAGGGTAGAGAACAAGAGTAAAGAGGAGTGTTTGGGGAGAGGATAAGGAGAAAGACAGGGAGCAAGATCAAGGTATCAGAAAATGTCGATTGACATTACATTTGAATATTTGAAGATTATAGTTATCAGGGAAGCAAATCAGAGGAAAAGAATTCCACAGACGAGAAGTGCGAGAAGGTATCTGAGTATAAGAGACGGTAACATTTAACAGTTTCGACAGTGAAAGGGTGGTACCAAGATGCCAACCTAGTAACTCGCTTAAATTTATGCAGTCTGGGAACCAGTGAAAGCAACTCGTCAGAACAGCTGCCGTGAAAATACTTATAGAAGAGACAGGGGGAAGCCACGGCACGTCTGTGAGAAAGTGCCAGATCATGACCTATAACATTACATATCTGTCTCAGGACCACGAGACTAACAGCAGGGGCACCGGACCGTAGATGATAGCAATATTCCATACAAAGCCGGATGGTTGATTTATATATTTACGACAGCAATTATATAAAATATCTTTAAAAAAAAAAAAAAAAAAAAGATATTACTAAACATAGAGATTATGACAAAAATAATCTCCTCCCACCACTAGTATATTTACAATGTTCAGTTCACAGACACCTGAAGAAGGTCGAGGGTTTCGATGGTCGAAACGTTGTGAAAATAACATCAAAGGTAAGGACATTAGTCTAGATTTAAATACAAGTAAATAATGGTCTTTGTACGTTTCGGAGTTTATTTTCATTTTTTTTAATTTCCATATTTAATATTTGGCATTATATATTTATCATATAATTTATACTGTAGGTATAATGACACGGTACATTTCATTCTGTTTCGATGCATAAATTTTAAGTTTGAAATGCGTGTTGGTCTTTTTCATGTTACATCGGCTAGCCGCTGAAGATCTCTTATTTCTTCTTCTATAACAATATAGTTTACAACTGACGAATGCATGTGTCAAAATCTCGTAATTTGAGAAGAAAATCTCAACCTTGACTATAAATAACCCTACTATATTTAAATCTTCAAAATCGATATAATATACATTTCAAGCCTTACGATTTGAATAATGTCTCCTTGTGCATGGGCAAGAAATTGGCAATCCGTTCTGTTATATTACCGTCCTGGGTAAGACGATAAACTACGTCGAACAGCAAGGCCTCTCATCAGGAGGTTTTGAGGAGCGTGGAACCAGCTCTTAATTGCTGGTGTTCCCAGGTCCACCATTAGCCGGGGTGGTAGCACCTGTTAGGGTCCCAGCTATGAGCAAATAGTTAACCCCGAAACTGGGGTAAAAACACTATGAAAATGTAAAAACAGGTTTTAATACCAGAAATACTTTGAGAAAATTATTTCCAGCAATAAAAAAAAACTATTACCAGCTATACATTTTTGAGGAAAAAATATTACCAGAAATAGATTTTTGAAAAAAATTATAACAGCAACACATTTTTTGAAAAATCAAATATTACCAGTATCTGTCTATATTTCTGAGAGGGGTAATTATGTACACTATTTACATTATTCGGACTGTTGTCCTCATCTTTGACGCCATATTGTTTACAACGTTTCGGCCGTTGTACGCTCCTGTCTTCTTCAAGTAGTTGGAATGTCAAACTGAACCCTTTGTTTCGCTCACTGTGGTAGTCTGTTGTAGTTCCATGTGCCATGTTTTTTTTTAATGGATGTCAGTTGTCAGTTATCTCCTGTTAATTTCCCTGTTCAAGTTCTCCACTGCCTTAAAAGATTGTGAGTTCAATACCCGGTTAAGGCAGGGGAGAACTTGGATAGGAGGATTAACAGGAGATAACTGACATCCATTAAAGCATTTGTTTCCAAATCTTTATCGTTTTTAGAGGAAACGAGTTTAAAGATTAAGTTTAGGTTCAAAATCCTAACGTTGGAATTTCACTCCGGTGATCAGTGACAGCCTTATAGCACGGTCTTATAAAAGTTTTAATTCACTGAAACTTTACAAATTGTATATGGACAAGATGCATGGCCCAATCGTATTATTACTAAAACACTGTACCATCAAATAAAACCTTCATTTACTTCAAAGGGGAAATTATCTATATTGTGATGTAATATTTATATAATGCAGTAGTTTTAGTTCGACTTTCAATAAACAATGAAAATGTAAAACATCTTTTCTTATAATTTATACCCAGGAGTATTATTTTATTTATTATACTTATTTCTATTATTTTATTTTATTTTTATTTATGCCCAGCAGTATTATTATGATGTTATACACACTTTTATTATGACGATGTTATACACACTTTTATTATGACGATGTTATACACACTTTTATCTTTTTTTTTTACTTTTTATTAATTATCTAACAAATTCTATTTACTTGCATTATTTACATTAGTCGGATTGTTATCCTCATCTTTATTGCTATATTCACAAGGTTTCGGCCGTTGTATGTTCCGGCCTTCTGCAGGTGACTGGAATTTTGAAAAGAACCCTTCATTTCGTCCATCGGGGTAGATTGTTCTAGTTTACGTTGTGAATATGCAATGGAGATGAGGATAACAGTCTGAATAATGGAAATAATGCAAGTACCCATAATACCTCATCTCAGAGATATAGAGGCCGAAACATTGTGAGGATAACAGTCTGAATAATGTAAATAATACAAGTAATCATAATACCTCAACTCAGAGATATAGACAGACAAATTTTATTTATTGAATAGCTTTTTTTGTAATCTTTTATAATTTAAAAATGCATATTTTGTTTGTGGTGATTCATAATTAAAATCCTGCTTTTAATATATTTTATATTCAATGTATCTTATACAAAAGTTATCAACTTTATTCGGATTTATTCTTGAAATAGTGAAATTTTGAAGTCACTTTCTAAGCCTGAACCTGCGGAAATCTAATTTCTAGTACCAGTACTTATCAGATCAAACTCCAGTTTTTCACGCTGTGAAAAATCAACCGGACCGACTGTTGCACATGCAGTTTGTTTTTAGTATTACAGACTGCTTAGGCTCACACAGAATTGCAAACTGCGGAACAGAAGATAACCGTGAGCGTGGAATCCTGATAGTGATGTCGGTTCTTTCCGCCGCTACAGTAAATACCTGACCCTTCTACTTTCCCAAGAGCCAGAACAAGCCTAAAAATGGAGCACTGCAACCATATATAGACAAGTGCTGCCCAGTCGTCACTTTCCAGGTTCGATAGTCTTCCAAAGGCGTCTCCGCCGGATCGTGGGTGACAAATTATTTTCAAGCCTACAACCCCTTTCTCACAGACGAAACGTCATAGGCTTCTATTTCCATGGAAAGTGCTCAGACGAACTGCAATCGGTAGTTTCACGGCTAAGACTCGATATGCTACGCACATCGTAGTGAATCACCCACATTGCCCCCGTATTCCAATTATGAGATATAAGTTCCACTCGAACAGGTTCTTCCCGCGAACGGCTGCTCTGTAGAACCGACTCAAAAGAAGGTGTTCTCCCAGTCACTACAATCTTGGCCTTCTTAAGACTAGAATTAACCGTTATCTTCCCCATATATCCGCATAAATAGTGCTTCTTACTCTGTAACCATCTACCTCGAGTTGATTCCTGGCCTTGTATAGGAGGAAAACTACTGTAGAAAAGTTAGCTTTGTCTACGTTTTGGATATAAGACTAAAAGATTACGAAGACAACAAGACGGCCGCAAGAATTTTGAAGGGTGAACACGCCTCTCGCTCCCAGATTACTTAGTGAGGCTAGCCTGCGCGTGGCGAAATACTATATATGAATTGACATGCATTCTCTATATACTTTTCATCCCGCTTCCTCTTAGAAACGATGCTACTACGATTGCCCCTCGTATAATAAAGCGAGATAAGAAAAAGTAATTGTCCTGCTCAAGTATTTCTCGTCCTGTTTCTCTTGAATCTAAATCTCTACTACACGGCGCAGGGATTGAAACCACAATCGCTATATCACCAAATACACGCATCAAAGATTGACTATTTACCAGTGGAATAACTCTCCATCCCCGAAATTCAGATAGCATAAATCTCAGGGGAAAGAGTAGAAATAACTCCAAGAGATCAATCTGGATTCTGGAATAGTCCAAGATAGTAATAAAAGATAACTAAAACCCAAGTGGGTGAGAAACATAGACAGATAAAAGGATAACAGATGGAGACAAAGGTTGGTTGACTGGTGTCCACTTTATAGTAAATGGAGAAGACCAGTCAAAGAAGTAAAGATGATTTTTTTCTAGTAAAAAGTGACAGCAAAGATAGAGGGATTTGGTACAAGCATATTGGTAGTAATCTCTTTATCTATCGACGGGGGGGGGGGGGTAATCTACAGCTTCCTCACTTGTGTTCTCCCAACAATACTTGCTCATTTACAACAATTCACTTTCGTTGTGATGCTTGTTATTCGGAAAATATTGTTCTGGTTTATGACCGACAGTAAAGCCTATGAATTAGGATCTTCAAAACAGCAACTCACTTGAACAAATAATGTAAAATGATAGATATATGAACGTCAACCTGTTTAACGGTTTACCAACTTATTTAACTTGGGCTCCTTGATAAAACCAACTAACTTTAATAAACCATGTTGAAACTATATAAAAATTTCATTTAAACTTTGACGGAAGTCTTTCAAAGCAAATTCGAGTTATTGGGGTTTATATGATTTGCATGATAATGTTAGACGGACTGTAGACTCAAATATCAATGAATGATATTACAGACCCACGAACCAAGTAATTTTTTTTTCGTATTCAGCTGCACATGAGCAGTATTTACATATCCTTGAAGGAAGAAAATGAAAAATTAAATAAAATCGATCTGGATTAATTAACCATGAAAAAGTAAATGTTTATTGACTCAAATATAAGTGATTGACTTTTACGTATAGGTAAAACCACATGAAGTGAATTTCACAAAATATCCCGGGATATTTTAGGAATTATGTTTCGTTGATGTAGTCTATGATGCAGCGTTGGGGCCGGAAGAATTGAAGCTAGTGACGACATTAAATGACATATTAACAATCTCTTTGTATGCTACTTTTTAAGGGGTTCTTCATGATCCGATTTTATTTATTCATCTCAATCCGTTCGAGACATTGTTTGCCTCTTTTTTTACAATCTGGTGTCATGAATGTTTTTCCATTTTGTTGCGTAGAGTGATTCGTTCAGATATAACTTTTTCCAAAGACCTCTCAAATCCAGAGAGCTACTACATTTTCAAATGTTGTTTTAATTGCCTGCATGTCCTTATTTTTCTATTAAGTCAAATGAACTACTTGTCAGGATTGGTATATGTCAAGATGTTCTTTTGTTTCTTAAGTGTTTCTGGCAATTATATAAGGAAAAAAATAACTATCAATTAAATATCATTAGGAAGAATTATAGCATCGATAGCAGACACAGAAAGGAAACTACAAGAACTTCCCCCCAGAAGGTCGTTAAGGAAAGCAAGAAGAAAGGACTAATCATCAATTGTACGAAGACAGAATTTCAGCAAAAGAAGCAGCTCCACATGTAAATTACCAATTAGTGATAATAAAAATCAAACAGGTAAATAGCTAGGAAGTGTTTTAACAGTGGACAGAAAATGCATCCGAAGGCATATTAGGATAGCGAAAGATGCCTGCCTAAAACTAAGGAAAGTATTAAGAAACAGAAAAATTCTATTAGAAACGAAGAAAAGAACACTGAACTGCTATATAATATCAGTCCTCTTATATGGCAGCGAATGTTGGACAATACCTCACAGATGAAGAATACAACTGATGCAACATAAATGTTGTTCTACAGAAGGATGCTGGGCTTACTATGAACTAAGAATGTATCGTGGTTTTAAGAAAAAAGAAGAACACTTATACTTAACACCAGAAAGACAGCGTTGGAATTTCTATGGCCAAAATAATAATAATAATAATGTATTGTACTCAGCCACGCCCCCAAGAAAAACCAACTGTACTTAGTACCCCCTTACCTGTATGCACTTCTCCCCAAAATCTGTTCTCCATCGTTTAATGTATGGCTATTTTAGAGGGTGTAACGGAAGGACGACCACAGAATTATATATGGAGTTTATCTGGCCATATATAAAGAGCAGTTGTGTGTGTGTGTGTAGCCAAGCGTGGTATTTTCCATATTTTAGTTATTTTGTAACAAAGCAAAAAAACAATGAAGTTTATTTTTTAAAGCTTGAATAAAAAATTATTTCCATACGATGGCTGAAAAATATCAATAACTTCTCAATAATAAACTATTATTTAGAAATCTTCCGAGCAACACCGGATATCCCTGCTCGTCTATAAATATATGAACAAACAGGTTGTTTTTTTTTTTCAATAAGTGACGTTTGTTGGCATGTTAACCGTACACATTTATACTAACCTCGATAGACTCAACATATAAAAGGAAAGAGTTTTGATATTATTTCATAGAAAATAATTGAATGAAATGCATAAAAAAAACCAAACAATCTATTCAGAAAGATGGCCACTCCGACCATCCTTTTTTTTTTAAAAAAAATGAACAAAGATAACTCAACTTAAAATGCGAGAGGAATGTCTAATTTTGTCGTTAGCAGATAAAAAAAGATCTAAAGAAATATAAAACAAGTTTATTGCTTATTGTTTGTATACGATCCTTTATAAACAGAGATTAGAAACTATTTATCAAAATTATTATAGGCAAATGAATGACACGATGGAAGATTGAGGAGTGACTCGATTCGTTCTAAGAACTTCGTTTAAAATAACCTTGAAGTAGAATGGTAAGCGAAATGCAATAAAAACCATTTATGGAACAGCCAAAGCATGCCAATTAAAAATTGGAAGCATCAACATCAAACAGGTACAGTTTAAATATCTGGGAAGCGTTTTAACAGAGTACAAAATGTGCAACATCGAAATCCCGAGGTGCATTGGGAAAGCAAAATATGCCTTCCAAATGCTAAGCAAAGTATTAAGAAACAGAAAAATTTCATTAGACACAAAAATGAGTAGTGAACTTGTGTAATATCACTTCTATAGGGAAGCGAATGTTGGACAATTTCCACACGGATTAATCTTCTTCCGTTCCGGTGTTTACAAGAAGTGATTCTTTCAGACATAATTTTTGCCAAAGACCTCTCAAGTCCAGACAGCGATTACATTTTAACATGTTTTTTAATTGCCTGCAAGTCCTTATTTTTCTATTAAGTAAAGTGAACCACTTGTCAGAATTGGTATATGCTAAGTTTTTCTTTCGTTTCTTAAGTATTTCTAACAATTATATAAGAAAAAATAACTATCAATTAAATAACATTACGAAAGATGATAGGAGACACAGAAAGGAAACTACAAGAACTCCTCCAGAAGGTCGTCAAGGAAAGCGAGAAGAAAGGACTAACGATCAATTTTACGAAGACAGAATTTCAGCAAAAGAAGCAACTTAATATGTAAATTACAAATTTGAGATAATAAAAATCAAACAATAGCTGGGAAGTGTGTTAACTGTGGGTGGAAAGTGCATCCAAAGGCATATTATGATAGCGAAAGGTGCTTGTCTAAAACTAAGGAAAGTATTAAGAAACAGGAAAATTCTGTTAGAAAAGAGCACTGAACTGTTATATAGTATCCGCTTTCTTATATGGCAGCGAATGCTGGATAATCTCCACAGAAATGAATGAATTGTCTGCAAGACCTTCTGTTTTATATTAAGTCAAATGAATAATTTGTCAGAATTGATATATGTGAAGATTTTTCTTAAAATTTCCTTAAGTGTTTCTAGCAATTATATAAGGAAAAAATAACTGACTATCAAATAAATAACATTACGAAGGATGATAGTATTGAGGGTAGACACAGACTTAGGGCAACAGATAGCCAAAGATCTGTCTATATTTCTGAGATGAGGTATTATGTACATTATTCGGACTATTGTCCTCATTTTGTCGCCATATTTATTACAACGTTTCAGTCCTTCAGTACCTGTCTATATTTCTGAGATGAGGTATAATGTACATTATTTACATTATTCGGACTATTGTCCTCATCTTTGTCGCCATATTTATTACAACGTTTCGGCCGCTGTACGCTCCGGCCTTCTTCAGGTGGTTGGAATGTCGAACTAAACCCTTTATTTCGCTCACTGGGCTAGACTGTTCTAGTTCCACGTGCCTCAAGGACACAAGGCACAGTGGATAAAGGCGTTAGTTAGATCCAGTGACAGGACACAAAGAGTGTGAGTTAAATACCCAGTAAAGGCAGTGGAGAACTTTCAGAGGGAAATTAACAGGAGATAACTGATAACTGACATCCATTAAACATGGCACATGGAACTAGAGCAATCTACACCAGTGAGCGAAATAAAGGGTTAAGTTCGACATTCCAACCACCTGAAGAAGACCGGAGCGTACAACGTCCGAAACTTTGTAATAAATATGGCGACAAAGATGAGGACAATAGTCTGAATAATGTAAATAATAGCTGAAGATGCTTTCCAAAAAACAAGTATTGAGACAGAAAAATATTCATTAGAATCCAAAGAAAAGAATACTAAACTTTTATGCGATACGTGTCCTTCTTTATAGCAGTTAATGCTGGATAATCTTCTCAAAAATGAAGAAGAGACTTGAAGCAACAGAAATGGGGTTCTACGGAAAGATGCTGAGAATACCATGGACAGAACATGTAAGCAATTAAGAAGTTTTTGAGAAAATGGAAACAAAAATGGATCCGACCGGAATTCGAACTCGGCTATACAGCGTCTTATATGCATGAGTTTGTCGTTGCTTGGAAATCTTCCATGTAAACAGAAACAGGCTATCATCACTGTTTTGTCCGTGTATTGCTTAATATATTGTAATGTAATTGTCATCTTTTGATAATGGCTTATGTAAGCCGAAAAGCTTAGATAGGATTAAAAATATGTATCAATATCGTGATTTTCTTTCTTCTTTTAATGATAATGTTATTAAGCTTATCAGACGATATGAAAAGAATTTACATAAAATAGACAAAACTTGTCTATATTATTTAATGAAACATGTATCAATGAAAAAAATGCTGCCTAAATACACACACAATATATGACAGGTGTTTTCTCCTATTAATTATAGCTATAAATAAGACTACTAATTGGAGCCACTAAAAGTATTAGAATAGATTTAGTTGACTACACACACTTAAAATGCTGTCTTTTGTTTTGTGTTTTGTTTTAAGAATCATGTCTTTACATTAATGTTCTTCAAAGCCGCTTACTACAAGCAAGTCATTCAACCAGTGCCTAAAATTCGTTGCCTTGGTTTGAAAATGCTTTAGTCTACAGAATAATTAATGCTACCTACAAACACGGATTTATTATTAGCCTTAATAAAGTCAAAATAGGAATGAACAAGTAAAAATGACAACAAAAGAACCTCATGTAAAGCAATCAAACACTGGCAGGTTTCTCTGTCGCTTCACATATTCACACGTCAGTGTGACTTCTGTAATATATGATAGGCTTTAAAACTAGAAAGAGTATGTGTGTTTGTTTGAGCAGCAGCTTTTCATTTATACAATTACTAGCGATTAAAGTACTTTGTAGACATTTTCGTCTTAGTGAAATATTTTCCCTTTTAATCAGAGTAATATTTTTTATGTCAAAATTGTGGTCAGTTTCGTTACGGTGAGCAACTAATGCGTTTTATTTTTGTGTGTTTTTTAATGTCTCTTTCAGATACGAATTTACTCAATGCTGCAAGGATTGCCCGGAAGAATATATTGGAGAAACCTCTACAAGTTTAAATAAAATATATATATATATATATGTGTGTGTGTGTATATATATATATATATATATATATATATATGAAAAATATATGGAAAAAACAAATAAAATCCTTATATACAATTATGCTGTTTTAATGTTAATATGCCAACGTCGGACGTTTCGGTCTAATAAACCATCTTCAGGACATATTCATAAATTATAACATAAATTAAAACTGCATAATTGTATATAAGGATTTTTGTTTGTTTTTTCCGTATATATTTTTTTCATACTGTCGGATCTATATCCATATATTTATATATATATATATATATATATATATATATATATATATATATATATAATCCGTTGGTATATAATCCAAATGAATCCTAAGAATATAAAATATTAAAACTGAACCACAAAGAGAGCTCAATGTATTTATTATAACAGAGTCTGTATAAATAAATAAATTACATAGAATAGAAATTCAAAATTACCTGGTCATGGCTATTTCACCCCCACCCCAGAATAAGTTGTAGGGATTTTCAAAACCGATAAGTAAGAAATAAATTACTTATCGCTGTTGAAAATCCCTGCAAGTAAGTTTTTTGTTGTGAGGTGGAATAGATATAACCAAATTAGGTAATTTTGAATTTCTATTCTATATATTACAGCAAAAGACCAAAAATTGCCTAAACATAGGTATCGTCTATTTCAAACCGTTCTTCATACGGCTATCGTCAGCCTCTAAGTGCTTGTCTCAGAGCATCGTTCTAAATTTATTTTTAAAGTCAGTCTGCCTCTAGTCAACACCTTGTTAAAGTGGGTTTGTGTTAAAGATTGATGGGGGCGTAAGGTATCTTACCTCGGGGGAAGCGGTTTCGGTTTGGAGTTTATTTATGACCAGGATTTTTGTTTTTTAGTTTAATATCAGTTCCTACTATACGGTGTTTCTTCTAACGGCCCCGGAGTTTGCTTTTATTTTATTTATAGATTGTTTGGTAATTGAAAGAAAAGGGTCTGAATCCTCAAATAAATTAGAAAATTCTAGGTTTCATGAACACCCCCAATAGTTTTAGTGGTAGGTGCAAACTATGTTTAGAAGAAAAAATCAGGATAATAAAATATAAAGATCAATGCAAACTATTAAATCAGCGCAGAGAACTAATTACGAAATGTAGACATAGAAATAAATTCCAAATTACATAAGGATACAGGTGTATATATGTGTGGGTGTATGTGTACGTATAGTGGCATGTATGTATGATCATGTAAATGTACACATATGTATGCATAAAGATATGGACGCATATAAGGGTGTTGGACAGCACGAGTTATGTCAGTGGGGGCTCTGGTATTACCCACGACATTTAAATCTATAACTCAAGTAATTTACATTAATCTTAACGAACTTAAATTTAAATCTCCCATCGCTTAGTAGTACAATAACTATTTACTGTGAATCCCAGGAAAACACACTTCGGGGCCGTTAGAAGAAACACCACATAGTATGAACTGATATTAAACTACAAACAAAAATCCTGGCCATAAATAAACTCCAAACCCAGCCCGTTTCCCCCGGGATAAGAAACCTTACGCCCCCATCAATCGTTAACCCAAACCCACTCTCATTAACAAGGCGTCGATTAGAGGAAGACTGACTTTGAAAATAAATTTAGAATGACGCTATGAGACAAGCACTTAGAGGCTAACGATAGCCGTATGAAGAACGATTTGAAATAGACGATACTAACATGCTAACTAACATATTGAGGTAATTTTCGATTAGTTTTAATAATTATTATTACTAGGATCCACTCGGATTATATACCAACGGATCGATTACCTTTATTATATATATATATATATATATATATAAATAACACAAATGTGTTTGTATGTGTGAGTTTGTATGCATATGAAATGCAATAAGGAAATATATTCTCTGTACATATTTTGTTTTTTTTCTTTAGGTGCACAAAGATTTATTTTGAAATCCCATAATCTGCGCCTGCTACTGTAGTATTAATTAGGATTTGATGATGAATAGTAGATTTTTCAACTGGTCTACATTAAAAAAAAAGAACACTATGCAATATCAAACAGCGACGAAGGCTGTAGAAGGAGCCGAAAATTTTGTGATTTGAAAAAGAAATAAAAAGGAAAGAGAAAATTTATTATCCTCACACATGTCGACAAAATACAAAACAAATAAAATATACAAAGACTATATTTGTCATCATTTTCTATATAATCTATATATATATATGTGTGTGTGTGTGTGTGCATGTTAGTAGGATGTATCCAAGACAAAAGTGAAAATAATGAGACAACTGTAAGAGAAAGAACAAAAAAGAAGTAGAGATGGGTAGAGAAGGAACGGGAGGAATAATTTTTTTTTTTTTTTTTTTTTTTTTAAAGTTAGGCCTCATATGTATTTTATTCTATCTAACTTTTTAGTGTTGACAAACTCCTGAAGGATTTTTTTCCTGTGGAGTGAAATGGCTATACAAATGAGGTATTTTTTAATTTTTATTTATTTGTAATTTATTTTGATATGCTCTGTAATAAATACATTGAGCTCTATTTGTGGATCACTTTTAATATTTTATATTATTAGGATTCACTTGGTTTACTTACCCACGGATATATATATATGTATATATTAAAGTAATTCATTGAGTCTGGAAGGATCCTCAACAGAATGCAGAAAGCACTGGACAGTTATTTGGGAGTCATCAGCAGTGCGCATCCACAAATAGGACGAAACAGCTGTCCAGTGTTTTCTGCTTTCTGTTGAGGATTCTTCTAGTCTCGATGAATTACTATAATCATTATTCTAATTTCCCCAAATTCTATCACTTTATATATATATATATATATATATATATATATATATCGCATGGAGTATTACTGCCATATATGGTCTGGAGCCCCTTCTGTTTTCCTCGGGGTTCTTGATAAGATCCAGAGACGGATATGCAATGTAATTGACCCTGGTGTCTCTCTCTGTCTGTCTGTCTGTCTGTCTCTCTCTGTCTCTCTCTCTCTCTCTGTGTAATTGCTCCGATGAACTTCTTTTGCTGGTTCCCAGACTTCATGAATTCAAGCGTCCTCCGAGGCTGGCTCTCACCCTTTCACTGTTGAAATTGTTAATTAGCGTGCTAGTGGCTTCCAGCCTTGCTTGGGGTGAAATGCTTATATATATATATATATATATATATATATGTATGTATGTATGTATGTATATATTTATATATATATGGTTTCTAGTCATTGGATCTGGTAATGTAATTTATTGCTCAGCTTATCCTCAAAAACCCCAAGAAGAAGTCGAACCAACAGACGTCAACGGAACGCGTCGATTTTAGCTTTTCCACTGTCTCATATCTACCTCTTTACCCCCAGTTATGGGTTAACTAGTAAGATCTGTAACACTAAACCATTATTATCTCCAGAAAAAATTCTTACAATCTAAAAATATTTCATGGCTTTAAATAACTTGCAATGGGTTGATAAGCCGTAAAAATGAATCAACTAACGAAAATCTCTCACACCGTAATGAATGTTTCATCCTTGTTTTCAGTAAGAGTTCACTAAATGTCTTCGTTTTTCTAACGTGTATTTTTTACATGATTCATTTGCATAGGCCTCTCTATAAAATACGTGAAAGAAAACTAAAACAAGTTAATAAACAAGATGTTATTAAACTTCCACTCCCCAGGTTTATTTTGCGACATCCTATATAAACAAATATTTATTAATCATAGCCTTGTGTGATTAACACGTACACTAATATGGACCCGGTGAGAATCGAATTCTTTAGATGTTGGGTCAGTCCTTGGTACCAGCTGGTGAAGTACAAAGCAACAGCTGGCGTAATGACGTCAGACCGTGCAACTTTTATTTATATGAAATATTTCTAAACTTTGTTGTTGTTTTGTTCTTTCTTGCGGTGAGTTTTCAAAGACATTTCACTGCTAGATTTCATACGGCCATTTCTTTTCCTAAATTATACATGTATTGAGGCAAAAATGAGATTGTAGTCAGTGAGAAAAAAATCATTAGGAAATTCTTTTTTTTATTTCTTCGTTTATGAAAGAAAGAAAGAAAGAAAAGAAAAGAAAAGAAAAGAATCAACATGGCGGATCCCCACAGATTCAAAACTAGCCATCGTAATTAATTTAATAAGTAGAGCACAATTTACGTACCCTGTAAGCGTAATTTCTAAACCATACTCAAGCCAAAAATAAAATTCTGTGACCCCGTTAATAATAAAGTACAACTCAAGACCAATGTTAAATAAAACAGTGTTTACTTACATTATTTACATTATTCGGACAGTTATCCTCATCTTCATTGACATATTCACAATGTTTCGGCCTCTATATCTCTGAGATGAGGCATTAAGGGTACTTGCATTATTTACATTATTCGGACTGTTATCTTCATCTTCATTACCATATTCACAACGTTTCGGTCGTTGTACGCTCCGCCCTGCTTCAGGTGAGTGGAATTTCGAACTGAAGACTTTCTTTCGTCTACCGGGGTAGATTGTTCTAGTTCCACGTGCCATACCTCTTCCAGATGTCTCAGTTATTTCCCTTTAACTCAACTGTCCAAGTTTTTGGTTCACTACTGCTGTGGCCTGATATTGAACTCACAACACTTTGGGTCTAGTCACTGGATCTAACCAATGTCTTTATGAAAAATTCATACACAAATGTCCTCATGGTCCAGAGTTGTGGGTTCAATACCAGGCCACAGCAGTGGTGAACCAAAACTTGGAGAGTTGAGTTAAAGGGAAATAACTGAGACATCTGGAAGAGGTATGGCACGTGGAACTAGCACACTCTATCCCGGTGGACGAAATAAAAAGTTCGTTTCAAAATTCGAATCATCGGCCGAAACGTTGTGAATATGGCAATGAATATGAGGATAACATTCCGAATAATGCAAGTAATCATAATACCTCATCTCAGAGATATAGAGGCCGAAGCGTTGTGAATATGGCAATGAAAATGAGGATAACAGTCCGAATAATGTAAATAATCGGAATACCTCATCTCAGAGATATAGAGGCCGAAACGTTGGGAATATGGCAAGGAAAATGAGGATAACAGTTCGAATAATGTAATTAATCATAATACCTCATCTCAGAAATATACACAGATAAAACAGTATTTAATTACAAACTTCAAATAAATACGTAACACAAACAAAAGATTTAAGAGTCAATCCAGCTTATTTACAAATTCAGTGAATATCTTTTTAGTAACACGGCTCTGCTTAACGTCCAAATAGTTACTCAATACTAATGGTAATCAACTAGTAATCAACACTGTTAAGCGACCGATCATTGACCAATAGTCAACACCGTAGTCCGAGATTTACGGGGGTTAGGTTGTGACACAAGTCGGTTTTTAACATGGGGACCAGAGTGTTTCCACTCGGGCCGCTGCTCTTAGCAGGTCATCGCTTGTCTTTTTCCCACAATGACATATGGCCCAGTGGATAAAGATGTTCGTTAGATTCAGTGACTAGACCCAAAGAGTTGTGAGTTCAATGCTAGGCCACAGAAGTTGCGGGCCAAAACTTGGAAAGTTGAGTTATATGGCTTGCATTGCTGGGAAAGATGACAACGAGACACATCTGTAACAAGATAGCGACGAAATGCATGATTGTGATGAAACCTGGACTGAAATTAAAAAATCTATTGAAAAGGTTTTCAGTTTTATGGAAAGAAAGCCAGCATTCAGCTATGACGATTGCAATAACGCACGCAGAGTTAAAAAGTGTCTTTCGTTTAAAAAATTTCAAGAACAAAAGCAAAACGAAATGCGGGAAAAGTTGAGAATGACATTAGAAGAGAAAGAATCATCATGCAACAGCGATTTAAAAATCCTCGTTACATTATTTGTTTTGCATACGTGGCATACTTAATTTAATGAAATTAGCGTATTTTGTTTACTATAAAATATTGAAAATAAATGCTAAACCTGATTTCAGTTGTTTTAGTTTAATCTCATATCCGGACTTTGTAGCCAACTCCCCCATATCCGGACTTTGTAGCCAACTCCCCCATATCCGGACTTTGTAATCAACTCGCCATATCTGGACTTTGTAACCAACTCCTCATATCCGGACTTTGTAGCCAACTCCCCATATCCGGACTTTGTAATCAACTCCCCATATCCGGACTTTGTAATCAACTCCCCATATCCGGACTTTGTAACCAACTCCTCACATTCGGACTTTGTAACCAATTCCTCATATCCGGAAGGCCTTCTTAGTCTGGTAGGCAGGGATTCTACTGTAATAAAGTTTATTGTTTCCATGTATTGCTGTTTCTCATTTTTACGGGTATTTTTGCATATATAAATGTTAAGGGATTTACAATTATAACTCCCCTACAAAGTGAACGGTTTCAATTACATTTACAATCTTTTAATCGATATGAAAACCCGAAAGTGACGTAACATTCTTTCAGATAACGGCAAAAATAAAACAGACAAGATCGTTTTGGCAATATGGCAACATTAAAGATTGTAACTTTCTTCAAAGCTATGCACTTGACAAAGCCTCCCTATAAAATATTACTAAATCATTGCCTCCATTAAATCATTTCCTTGTGCGTTTATAAAGCAAGAAATTAGCATTAAATTTCTGAGGCGAATACTTAGCTAGGCGTTCATACCGTGTGTCATGACGCACTGGTTGAACACTAAATCATTTCATGCACCTTTGTCAACTGGTTTAGATCGCAAATCACTTCGAATGTCTCACTAGAGGTAAATGATGCTATTTGCATATTGTATTTTAGAGTAGTCAGTCAGTTTGGATCTGTTTGGCAAAGGTCCAAAATAAATAGGGATGACTGGAAACTATTAAACATCGTTTAGTTTAACTAATCTACTATCGCCGAATGTTATTATTAATTTAAGCTCTAACAAATAAAATGAATATCCGTGACAAAAGCAAAAAACGAAGTTGAAAGTACATGCTAGTCAAAAATAATAATAATGATTAACAATATCTTCATCTAATAAAAATTGAAGATGAAAGTATATTCTAGTCAAAAAGTAATAATAATGTTTGACAATGCTTTATCTAATAATAATTGAAGAAGAAAGTAAATGCTAGTCAAAAATTAGTAATAATGGTTAACAATGCTTCATCTAATGAAAAAGTTAGATGAAAGTAAATACTGGTTAAAAATTAATAATAGTACGTGACAATGCTTTATCTAATAAAAAATGAAGATGAAAGTAAATCTGTGTCACATATTAATAATAATGGCTAACAATGCTTCATTTAATAAAAAGAGGAACAGCCAAAGTAAATCCTCATTAAAAATTGATAATAATGATAGACAATGCTTCGACTAATAAAAAATGAAGATGTAAGTAAATACAAGTCAAAAATTAATAATAATGGCTGACACTGCTTCATTTGATAAAAAAATGAAGATGAAAATAATAAATGTTAACAATGCTTGAAAGTTATTTATACGCGGAAAATTATCTACATCTTTGTCGCTGTTATCACATCCTTTCGGTTGTTTTGTCCTCCGGCCTTCATCAGGTTTCTCTTGATCCGGCTAACCTTCATGGAATTTCCAAATGAACACTTTATTTAATTTACGGAGGTAGATTTTTCTCATTCCGCTGTTTGTGCGCAGTTATATTTCGTCCAGTTCTTATTCACTATTGCTCAGTTATTGTACACTTACGTTCACCCTGAATCGAAGTACACACTGCCCGACCCAGCGACTGAACTTGTAATTTTCATATCACGAACGAACGCTTTAATCTGCTGAAACTTCTCGGTGAAGAAATTTCAGCCTTAACGTTATCCTGCCTGCTGATGAGTGCTGCTACTGCTTGTCACGCTTTACTGCATTCACTATTTGTGGCAACTGTTGTTGAAACTTCTCTTTATTAATGACTTCCATATAGTATTTATGTCCATTCCAGGTTTACTAAGTATGTCCTCATAGCCTACTATAGGCAATGATTCTTTCAGATATCTGACTCTCCAATGTCCCTCTCTGTCTAATTTTATTTCCACAAGGGTTGATGGCGCCGTTTTTTTCCTCCATACATGATCCGCTATTCTCGATTTCATTATGTCATCCCTAATTACGGCTTTTCGATGGTACTCCAGCTCTACTTTTAAACGGCGGATAGTTTCATATTTATATTCTTTGCTACAACTTCAAGTGATGGAGTAGACACAGTTCTTGGTCATGCTCTCCTCGGTATTAGGACTGGCTCGACTGAGTCCTTTAAAGTTCGGTTCGAAATTTCTAATTACCTGAAGAAGTCAGGAGCGTACAATAACCGAAACGTTGTGAATATGGCAATGAAGATGAGGATAACAGTACGAATAATGGAAATAATGCAAGTAATGGAATCGGTCTTGATATATGTAGCTGAGATTTGGACTATGAACAATCTCTGAAGGAACAGCTAGATAGACGTCACGGTAGAATGCTCAGGATGGCACTTAATGCATCCCGAAGAAGCGACACATCAAATGTCTGAACAGAATGGTGATCTAAGATGTAAGGTAACATCAAAGTTTAAGCAAAGAAGCATCTACCCCGACACTATATCTGGCATGCTGGCGGAGATGCTAACAAATTGGTAGTTTGTTAGTCAAGGGAGGGAAGACCAAGTTGAGAAAGGAGAAAGCTTACATTCGTAGACGCTGCTAGAAGACTCAGAAAAAGAGACGATGCAAAAGCAGAAATATTGAATGGAAAAAGCGTATAGATATCGTCAAACGACCTAGTTTACACGCTTACGCAAATTAATTGAAAGAAAATGAATTCCGTTATTATTTACTTTTTTTCATATTTTCCCAATGAAACATGACCCAGTACACATGTCAGTACTGCGCATATCCATTCCACGAAGTCGTTCCTAGCAGATTCACCACAGATTCTAGATTGGATTTAAATCAGGAAAGTTTCCGAGATTATAATACTTTGATTCGCTCACTGGCAAGGCTTGCCAGTGTGTCCGTGCAGCGTTACAATTTTCGTACGCTTCCTTGGAGTAACGTCCATCGCAGACAATGGCCTTAGAACAACTAATCGACAGTCGAGACAATAGTGTCTGGGAGTGATAAAAATTTGATGTAATGATAGCGCAATATTTTTCAAGGCCAAATTTCATCATACACCCCGAAAATAGATCCATATTACTGCACACTAATGACCTAATCTGAGGGGAAAATGAAAATCGATTACACCCTGTCAGTCCAGTAGGTCTAAAACTAACCGTAAGGTGAAAGAAAGGAAACTAAAACGTTTGTTTCAATTCAATTGCACGAAGGTGTATTTTTCATTCTTGGCTGCCAGTGTACTAATTTTCTTTTAATTTCATAAGTTAGTACTCTGACAAGGGTAGACCAAGAACCAGAATAAATATAAAAGATATATTTACATAGCGTGTCTCGAATATGTCAAGTAGAGAATGCCATGAGAGCCACTTGGAGAGTAAGCTGTGACGTCACGAAGCTAATAATTTGTAGCAAAATATTCATTAATTAGGGAACAAGCACTAAAACGTGCAAATAAAGAATGATTTCTGCTGTATGATGTCAGTTTTTGTTCACCATAGTTGTGAATAAGAAATTTGTTTCTTTCTATATTTCTGAGATGAGGTATTTTGTACATTATTTACATTATTCGGACTATTGTCCTCATCTTTGTCGCCATATTTATCACAACGCCTCGGCCGTTGTACGCTCCGGCCTTCTTCAGGTGGTAGGAATGTCGAACTGAACCCTTTATTTCGCTCACTGAGGTAGACTGTTCTAGTTCCACGTGCCAAGGACACATGGCACAGTGGATAATGGTGTTGGTTAAATCCAATGACAGGACCCAAAGAGTGTGAGTTCAATACCCAGGTAAGGCAGTCGAGAACTTTTAGAGCGAAATTAACAGGAGATAACTGATACCTGACATCCATTAAACCTGTCATGTGAAACTAGAACAGTCTACCCCAGTGAGCGAAATAAAGAGTTAAGTTCGACATTCCAACCAACTGAAGAAGGCCGGGGCGTGTAACAGCCGAAACGTTGTAAGAATATGGCGACAATAGTCCGAATAATGTAAAGAACTTTGTATCATTGCAAGCAAAGAAGGTACCTTCATTATTTCGAGGCTTCCACATATCTCCTAGCACTATTGCAATAATTTATGCAGCATTGTCCTCTGCTCGTGTTATTATATTTTCATAATTCCTCAATAGAAAAGTTGAAAGATTATTAAAAAATATTCCTTTTGTCTTGGATGTTTTATTGATAATGAAACGCCAAAACAGATTCTGTAGGGTCATGAATATGTTAAAAGATTGTCTTAATATAATGCCATTATATTTTATTTTCCGCCGTTAAGTTGTAATGGGAAATTCAAATAGGTTTTCCTACAGTCTGATGTCATGGAGTTTAACGATTTTTTTTTATAATTGTGTTGCTATAATTTCGTAAAAGAAAGTGTTCATATGGTTATATTGTCAAAATTTAGATTTCCTTCACATAAAATATAACAAGTAGTCGCTAGTCTTTGCACTAAAGTGCCATAATTTATGATACTAGAATTTTTTGCAACACACTGACGCATGTTGAAATCATCACGTTATTTAGTTATTGTTGAAATAATCGCTGGCATTTTTTGTCTACATTTCCAAACTCTACCTTAGTTTCAATTTCTCAAATCAATCGATGAAATTTGAATAAGCTAATTTGTTTGGAAAAATACTTTGACAAAAGTCCTACTTCGTAGTTTAATAATTTCTTTAATTTTGTAGGACTTCATTGTAAACAACATTTTTTAAGAAAATTCTTTTTTTTTTCCTTTTTAACAGCAAAGAATAAATTCTTAGGAGTTCTTATTCTTGAGCATACAAAATACAGCTGGTCATACGTAAATATTTCTTTCTGGATCTAAATTCCAAACTTGGAGCGTTTGGCCTTGTTTGGATTTGGCGAACTGAAAACTGGATTCTTGTTCATTCGAAAGGATATTAAGATGGTTTAGTATTTTGTACCCCGTACCTGTTTGCACTTTTCCCAAAAATTTGGTTTCTATCGGTTATTTTAGCAGGTGTGACGGACGGACAGATTAGCAGAAGTCACAAAATTTTATATATAGATATATTAAGTTATCGAGTTGTATATTTGATAAGATTATTTTACACTTTGGTACGTTATCCAAATAGCTACATAGAGACGCAATTTTAGGAGCGATAATCGAAAAGTAATGCAAGTTGTTTAATTATATAAGAAATACGGAACACAATCAAATATATTGTAAATCAAGATACACTGCCTTAACCGGGTATTGAACACACACTCTTCAAGGACACATGGCACAGTGGATAAAGGCGTTGGTCCTCAAGGACACATGGCACAGTGGATAAAGGCTTTAGTTAGATCCAGTGACAGGACCCAACGAGTGTGAGTTCAATACCCGGTTATGGCAGTGGAGAACTTTTACAGGGAAATTAAGAGGACATAACCGATAACTGACATCCATTAAACATGGCACATGGAACTAGAACAGTCTACCCCAGTGAGCGAAATAAAGGGTTCAGTTCGACATTCCAACCACCTGAAAAAGCCGGAGCGTACAACGGCCGAAACGTTGTAATAAATATGGCGACAAAGATGAGGACGATAGTCCGAATAATGTAAATAATGCACATAATACATTTTCTAAAGCTGTCAATATAAATGACATTTGTTTTTGTATTTTTCTCACAGCTGAGTGATTTTTTATCTCCCCCTGAAAATGAAACCATTAGACGCCTATCATTTGTTCGCTGAGTAAGTTTACTAAGTGTTACATATCCTATTGTGTAAGCAAGCGGAAAGACCAAACGACTTATATTAAAAATCCAAACAGTCGAAAAATTCGTTCTTACGTGATAACAGTTGTTTCAGCCCTACCTTCCGTTGACCCATGACATTAGCGTCCTCAAAAAGTGGCTATATTTAGCTACGGTTTTGCCTAAATAACTCATGTCAAGTGCCTATTTATGAGACCAACAGACACCATTTGTTTTTCGAGTCGCTCTACATATGCGTGTCTGCCTATGTTTGGAAAAGAGAACGCTTGCCCAACTGTTTACGCTTATTTATACCATTTAACAGCAAATGACTTTTTCTTTTCTATTTTTAAATACACGAACATGCTGACATTTTACGCACACTGTAGAAAGACGGACACAAATTCAGGGCTCAGTTTGTCGTTATATTTTCATCGATATGCGACTGCTTTATAATTTCAAACAAAATCTCAGAGGTCACTTTCGTATTGTACGTACGCAGTAAATCGGTCGCTACGGAAATCGATTCGTCTTATCGTAAAAAAAAAAATAGCTAAGAATTTTACGAGGACTAATTTTAGTCGATTATTATTATTAGACCTTTTTCAAACTAAAACATCAGAATAAAAAAATATCAATATCTTTTTTTTATTATTTTAGAAAAGTGTCCTGTTTATAACATAAATACAATACCAACTCGATCCCTATCTTTTTAAAGAGTTATCGGCACTTTGTTTTTATTTTTCAATGTCAAGTTTAAAACTGTGTTTTCCTTATTGATATTTCCAAACTGTACATATGCATGTTTAAGTAAATGTGTGCTAAATTTCATAACATTTTTCTCTGAATTTCTGGGATGAGAAGTTATTATTCACAGTATTTATACGACGTTCCGACACGCTCTAGCCTTCTTCAGGTGATTGGAATTTCGAACAAAACCCTTTATTTCGTCTACCGAAGTAAATTGTTCTAGTTCCACGTGCTGTGCCTCTTTCGGTAACTCAGTATCAGTTATCTCCCCTTTACCTCAACTCTCCAAGTTTTTGTTCTTCTTTTTGCGACCAGGGATTGAACTCTTTGTGTCAAGTCACTGCATTCAATCAACGCTTTTATCCACTGAACCATGTAGCTACTGGGCCGTGTGTCCTTGAGCAGGTATTAAACTCACAACTGTTTCGGTCAAGTCACTGGAAGCTCTGGCCCTTATTCGCCAAAGGGAGTCTAAAGTTTACACTATTTACCACGGACATTTGACCCAGTCGATAAAAGCGTTGGTTGATGTAATACTGTGATCTGACCCCAAGAATTGTGAGTTCAATACCTGGCTACAGCAGAAGTGAACAAAAAGTTGTTGAGTTGAGCTAAAAGGGAGATAACTCACCTTTGTTTTTAAAGAATTTTTATTCAATTTAATATTTTTTTAAATATAATTTTATTTTTATGACACAAATAAGTATCTGTTTAAATTTTTTTCTTAAAATAATTTATATAAAAAAAAGCATATCCATTTCTCCAGAGAAAAAATTGTTTGTTTAATTTATTTTCTAAAAATAAAATACATCAAAATGATATATTCGTTCGTTCTTTAATTAAAATAAATCTGTTAAGATAAAAAAAAATATCTGTTTCGACATTTTAAAATTAGGAATAAGCAAATGAGGAGAATTACTAACTTCAAACCTAACATTTGTAAAATATTCGGTTTATTCGTTTTTCTAAGGATTATCAACACTTTGCAGGTTATTTAAAGCCAGAAAATATATTTATATAGCAAATCTTTTTTTAATTTTAAATAATAATGTTTTAGTGATAGAAGTCTTACTAATTAACCCATAGCTGGGGGGCAGATGTTGATTCATAATTTTCACATTTTTGCGCATAAATGAATTCAATGACAATTGGAATTCGGCTCTCCGATTAACAATTCCGAGACCGAAGCTGACAGCACCTGGTATTCCAAAGCTGTAACGAATTTACTGACCAGGATCGATATTGCTTAACTTCGGTAATCGAAGGGGAGCCAAAGTTTCAACGTGATGGCTGAAAGCCGACATTTCTAAATGAAAAATAAGTACAGATAACTATTAAGATGTCAGAGATCGATTTGAGACTATATTTATTTTATGAACGGAACTCTCTTCTAAAATATGGTGTTTTGAGGAAGTTCTACAAAATGGTAATCTACAAAAATTGTCCTCCACCCCAACGAAAATAAGTGCAGTACCTTATCAGTCGTTTTTAATGAAACTTGTCAGGCAACACATTTATTCATCTTGTCAAAATATTCATCCATTGAATTCTTTTTTTTTCTATGCTTAATTATCATATTGACATTTTATTCTAACATATTTCCTGTTTGAAAATTTCCTTTTGTTCATGGAAATATTTTTCAATATTCTATTAACTTTTTAAATATTTCAAATTAAACGCAATATTTTATTTTAAAAGGTTGCCATGGTAACGATATTTTTTTTTAAATTATTCATTTCTGTTTTGAAAAATGAACAAACGTTGATGCATAAATTTGTTTCAAATTCATTCCATTTTTATTTTGACTTATAATATGATTCATTGCAAAAAATATATTTAATGCTGAATTCAGTGTCTTTTCCTAAACTGGCTGCCACCCAAGGCTAGAAAAGACAACTGCGCTTCTATTCAACCTAAAGCATACGTATATGAGAATTCAAAATTTGAATTTTAAAAGTAAGGGTAATTCACAAATTATAAAGGAAATGAATCTTGAGAGGGACATAATCACTTACACACTGAAAAAGATTTTATATATATATATATATATATATATATATATATATATATATATATATATATATATATATATATATATATATATATATATATATAGGCGAGTGGTCAACCAGTGGTTCTTCAAGCAAAGTGTGACTCAGGTTCGAATCCTGTCATGAGTAGATTTTCTTTAATATGTTTTCTTTAGTACGCGGGCCGGTAGACAAAATAATTACTACTTAAAATAAACAGGGAGCCTATTCAAATACTAAAATGTTGAATTAAAAAAGTTCCTTATATATATATATATATATATATATATATATATATATTAGTCGACTCTCCCGTCGAGATTCAAAGTATGAGGGTCAAGCAGATCCGTTTCCAGGAAACCGACAGCCCGACAACTGCACATGAGAATTGATTATAGTGGTGAAGGTTTTGTGTAGGACCAGCCACACAATGGATAAAATAGCAGGACAGACTGGGTTCTATAGCCTTGGATGGCAACTGGTCTAGGAGAAGGACAACTCTGAATTCAAAACCTGCGGAGGTTTGTTTGGGAACCTTGTGGCATTTGGTGCACCAGGTCTCTGTATTCGTCCCATATATATATATATATATATATATATATATATATATATATATATATATATATATATATATATATATACTAGTAATAATCTTATAAATATAAGAAATTATAATCGTCTGAAAACCTTCGGTGTCTTGATTTGCAAATTATCAAACCAATACCAAAGGTAAAAAAAGGTACAAACAAAAAAAAAAAAAAGAAAGAACAAAGAACATGTACGTCAGCCGAAAATAATGGTCTAGCATTCAAAAGAATAAAATCCCGATACGAGTAAGTAAAATAACTAAATAATGACGATCCGCGTAGTTGAAACCTTGGTAGGTTTGTCTGGCTCTTTAGGTTTAATATATATATATATATATATATATATATATATATATATAGAGAGAGAGAGAGAGAGAGAGATAAATGTAAAACACATTAAAGAAAACATTTTGTGTGAATTAATTTTATTGATCGTCTTTTCGAAATAACGAACAATTTTTCTTTGATAAGGAGAAAATCTGTCAGAAATTATTCAAAGTTCTTTTCAGAAGAAATATTGTTTAATCATTCGACTTAAGTCATCATGGGTGTAGGTAGACAAATGATGAGTTTCGTAGAATTGGCGAACAAAGTGACGTGTGTGTATGAGTTTATATATATATATATATATATATATATATATATATATATAGTAATCCACATAGCATGTTTCGCTTTATCACAGCTCATCAGTGTGCCTAGACATCCGATTGCTTCAAGCCGAGATCGAAACTTGACCAATTTGACATCTGCTATCGGCGCACGGCAGAGGATGGAAATCTTTTAACGTATTATATACTTGATGTATACAATCGCTAAATCACTAGCCAAGTACGCTCAATTCACGAAGAGCGTCGCACACATTTCAGAATGCAGGCTCTTAATTTATAATTGTTTTTATTTATAGATGGTTGTTTATGTTGTATGACTATTGCGTCAAGGATCATAAGTTTTAGAGAAAATGGAAACAAAAAGGACCCCTTCTACTTCACACCAGAAGGGGACAGTTGAAATTTCTAGGGCACATAATGGAGGAAAGAAGGGTTGGGAATTTTGTCACTCACAAGACATGAAGAAGGCAAGGGGGAGAGAGAGAAAAGTAGGATATAACCCCTGCCTAACGAGTTTGCGTAAATCAATAGCAGAGCATGGATTAGGAGATATAGAAAAAGCACATACTTTAACAGGGACTACAAAGAGAGGGGAGCCGTGAATAGACACATGTCCTGAAGGTGACAACGTCTTCGTAAGGAACACAGGAGAGAGCTTTTTAATAATAATAATAATGTCTTCAGCTATCTCTCTCTACATTCTCCCATTCATTGTTCAAACCGGAAACAGTTGATTGATTACGCTAGATATCAATTGATAACAAGACACCTCATTTCTTCTGAGCTCTTCATTGTATGTGAGCTGTTTTCAGAGAAATGCCATATCACCTGGAATTGGAATGACTGACTGAACGTACCTAAAATCCATTTAAAAAAATTAAGGGTTTGAAACTTAATACTAATCATATCAATTAAAGAAATTGGTGTAGGGATCAGTTATAACAAATTTAGTACTGTAGGTAAGAAAGGTTTTATTAGTGGTAGTCGATTAATATTGTTAAATAGTCTCATCAGAACGAGACTTTAATATGGATTTTATTAATGACGCCCAAATTCCATTCGGAAATATCTAAACTGTCGGCTGTATACAATCATATTCTCAGATCAAAGGTTAAAAACGGCTTCAAACTAATGACGTCTGTAGTTCTTAGCTAGGACCACTCTTCTTCCTGTTGTGAAATAAGACCAAGAAACTCTAACTTAACCTTAGCTAAGAGACAATGATTTCGCGCCTGCCCGATCGAAGCCGCCATTTGCAATTTAATTATCGCTAATTTGCATGCGTGATCAAAAACCTGAATAAAAACGATTGCAACGATTTACTACACGTCGAATCGCGTGGACTGGCGCTACAGAATCACAAATAAATAGTAAATAATAGAAGCAATATCAATTAAAATCTTTCAACAGTAGTACCAACTAAAATAGGCAGCACATCTAACTCGAAGAAAAAATGACGACATAATCAAGATTTTCATGTCCCATACTACTTGGAATGCTGGCCCATCGAGCTATTTGTATATCGAATTAAATAAAGTCTTTGAGAGCTATTTCTGGACTTAGTCGCAGTACGTAATCCAACTTTAGATAATGTCTTCATAAGGAATCTAGAAGACAGCTACTTAAGCGGCTCAATGAGAATTGAATTTACCTAGTCGGAAGATCCACTTCAGAATTCAGTTAATTAGGCCACCACAGTACTTTCTCGATTATCCGGGCACTTTAGGACATGTTGTGAAAATTCTAAATTCTGGATAGTTGTATACGTAAATTATTGGAAAGAATTTAATATTTTTATCATCAAATAATCGATTTTTTCTTTTATTATATTTAATATTGAAGTTATCGGGAAAGCATCCTCTTGGAAGTTTGTTTCATGACGTAACAATTCTGGTGGGAGAAGCTCCATCAGTGGAAAATCTTCTTTAAAAATGGAATATAAAAGGAATGTAGGGTCGTCGACGTGGCATGATAGGTCCTAGCAGTGAAGGTCTGGACTGCTGATTTATCGGTCAAGCAGCCTGATCTACCCTTCTTAGTAATGAAAATTTCCCCTTTTTTTAACAAGATGCAAACGACCTGCATCATAACAACATAATTTAATAAACCGGGTTTCTAATATTTTAATTTTATTAAATTTATTTCATATAGATTTCTTTGGATATTTTATTTTAATGGCTCAAAATACTGAAATCTCTTACACTGAGTATAAGGACAAATAGGCACTCTAGATAGAGGGTTACTTAATTAAGAGCATATAAGAAGGGAATAAGAGGTGGATATTATGCGAATATGAAGAGTATATAAAGGTTGACCCTAGACTTGAAGAAGCTAAGGTCGTAGTAATCAGTAAGCATCCTCTCGGGAGTATGACTTCTTGGGAAGAAGTTGTGTTAATCTAACAACTTTTTTATCTGTAGAATACAAAGAAAATAAGGGTGAATTGTTGCCATGAAAATGATTTTTTAATTTTTTTTTTTTTTTTTAATGAGGAAGACTTGGGAGTCACTTTTAGTTAATTGGGCACACACTCAATGGATGACTTTCTAGATTAATTCTCTATCACTGAATACAAAAAAAGATGTCTAAAACTGTTGTTTAGGCTTTGTTTTCAAGTTTGTTTATATTTATTTCACTTAGATCGGAGCTCCAACTACCGCCAATCACGATGAAGGGATGTCGCCTCGGAGAGACACCGTACCTTGTTGGGCTTTAAATTCACCCCTGACAAACTCGTACGTACGAGCCATTGCTAAAGATTCAGAAAAAATGATCAGCACCCTGTACAGATCTAGTAAGTACCTGACTCCAGTTGATATCCTCTATCTTTACAAGAGCCAGATCCGGCCAAGAATGCAGTACTGTTGCCATATTGAGGTGGCAGCTGACAAGATCGCACT
>CAHIKZ030004187.1:2670000-2696141 GCA_903632075.3 Acanthosepion pharaonis
ATAACTTCTTGCGCTCTCGAGGCTTATACACGGCATTTTCTGCTACATATTCATCAACCGGAACCAACAAAGAGTTTATTCTCAGTGATACTTCTCGTTTGGAGACAATGTTAAGACTTCAGTTCAAGTTATAAATCAACTCATAAAGAAACAGTTCTGGGTCTGACGATAAACTACATACGGCAGCAATAATTCTGATCGGGACATTGGAAATTCTGAGGTGCGTGAATGTATAAAAATACATTTTAATAATAAAAATACCAGCAATACATTTTTATATAGGAAAAAATAACCAACAATAGATTTTATCTGTGGTTGAAGGCATACAATTGCGTGCAAAATATATTTACTTGTGGCCATAAAATTGTGTTCAAAATATTTAGATTCCGGCATTAAATAACCAATGGAGATGTTGGTATGCCGCCAAAAATCAACCAACCAACATGGAAGAAATCGTTCATTAATCCATATAATATCTTACAATTTCTTATATCAAACTATATTCCAAAAATATAACTTTAACAAAACTATAACATAAAACACACATATCACTGCCTCCAGTAATTATGTCCACACAAACAGATATATGCACAGAAGATGAGTATCATCTACCATGTTTTCTACTGTGAAAGCAGAATAACATATATTATATTTTTATTACTTTAAAGCTCCCAAGAAAATTAAATGTCGGCATTAAATTCCCCATATGTTGTCGATATGCTGTTAAACAAATCAATCAATGGAATACGTAGAAATTTGTTATTGCCTAAGTTGGCTATAATAAAGTTGGGACTGGAAATCATATTTCGTATTTGACCTCTGCAGGCCAACGTGTTAGCGAGGCTACTCTGAGAAATGGGTTCAATGTTCACATCTGACAATCGATTACTTGAGGACTTTCAACAACGGCATAAACTAAAATGGATAACACATGTAAAAAGACGAGAAAACAATAGCGTAATTAAAATGTTAACTTTCCACACTACCTTAAACAAAACGTTAGCAAGAAAACCGTCATCATAGTTAGAAAGAGCTATAACAGTCAGTGGAATTGAGAAGCCTATTTTCCTGAAAAACAATATGAAAGAACTTATAAATGTCAACATGTTTGATCTATAAAGTCGAATATTTCCTGAATAGGAAGGGATAATGTCGCCATTACCATACAAAATTCGATATTAAATAAACCCCAAATTTAGTCTTTAATAGAACTGTTTACTCTGGTGAATAGATATTTGTGCAGAATAGACATACAATTTATCATGTAGCGATCACCTATTTAGTGATGTTTCATCATTCCTTCATCTATTCAGTTAGCGCAATTCGCGCGGCCGCTCTGGTCAACACTCTCCTTATTTCTGTTGTAATTGTGGTTCGTTGTGACATTAAAAGCAAAATAGTGCAATGGCTTGCCGTTTCTTTTTGTACAGATATACACCTGTATAATTTCAAGGCAAATAGTGAAAAAGAGTCAGATAAAAGGAAACCTACTGACTGTCGAATGTTTTATAAAAGAACGGGACATCAATATTATAATCAAATTGAGCAGCAAATGACAATTAATTATATAACGTCCCATTTTTTATAAATTCGCGTTTTGTCATCATTTTATCCTCCGCATACTGCTGTAAGTAATACATATTTCCGGTGTTCTATTTTTAACCTTCGTGTTCAAAAAGTAACATCAGAAGTGCTGACTTAAAAACAAACTCCTGTTTTTTAACTTCAATATCAAAATTACAAAGCTGATTCGTTATATCTTATCGGATACGAATTATTGTTGAATTAGATACGATTTCAATACTCAAGAAAACAGTTGGAAAGATATTTAGATTTTATAAAAGTCAACAGACAGTTATGAAATGTTTCCTGAATGGAAACGGATAATCTGACAATTACTATACAACATTCAATAGGATTATGAACAAATCTCTGGAGGAACAAGTAGATAGGTGTCACGGTAGAATGCTCAGGATTTTTACATCCACAAGGGTTGATGGCACCGTTTTTTCCTTCATACATGATCCGCTATTCTCGATTTCATTGTCTCATCCCTAATTACAGTTTCTTCATGACCCACCAGCTCTACTTTTAAACGGCGGATAGTTTCATATTTATATTCTTTGCTACAACTTCAAGTGATGGAGTAGACACAGTTCTTGGTCATGCTCTCCTCGGTATTAGGACTGGCTCGACTGAGTCCTTTAAAGTTCGGTTCGAAATTTCTAATTACATGAAGAAGTCAGGAGCGTATGACCGAAACGTTGTGAATATGGCAATGAAGATGAGGATAACAGTCCGAATAATGGAAATAATGCAAGTAATGGAATTGGTCTTGATATATGTAGCTGAGATTTGGACTATGAACAATCTCTGAAGGAACAGCTAGATAGACGTCACGGTAGAATGCTCAGGATGGCACTTAATGCATCCCGAAGAAGCGACACATCAAATGTCTGAACAGAATGGTGATCTAAGATGTAAGGTAACATCAGTTTCAGCAAAGAAGTATCTATCCCGACACTATATCTGGCATGCTGACGGAAATGCTAACAAATTGGTAGTTTGTTAGTCAAGGGAAGGAAGACCAAGTTGAGAAAGGAGAAAGCTTACATTCGTAGACGCTGCTAGAAGATTCAGAAAAAGAGACGATGCAAAAGCAAAAAAAAACATCATGGAATGAAAGGAGGGTATAGATGACATCAGACGACATAATCTTGTGTTCATTCTTGGCTCCTTGGCTGCCAGGGTACTAATTTGCTGGTAACTTGATAAATTAGTACTCTGACAAGAGTAGAGCAAGAACAAGAATAAAAATAAAATATGCATTTGCATAGCGCATCTCGAATAAGTCAAGTAGAATGTGCCATGAGAGCCACATGGAAGGAGCGCCGTGAAGTCACGAAGCTAATAATTTGTAGTAAAATATTCATTAATTATGGATTAAGCTCTAAATCATCTGCAAATAAAAAATGATTTCTGTTGAATGTTGTCAGTTTTTATTGACCATATTTGTGAATGAGAAATTTGTATCATTGCAAACAAAGAAGTAAGGTTCTTTATTACGCCTAACTGGCTTCAAACTTGCCTTCTAACACTACATTGACCAATAACAATGGTCAACACGATTTTTGGTATACTATTTATATTATTCGGACTATTGTCCTCATATTTGTTGCCATGTTCATAACGTTTCGGCCGTTGTACGCTCCGGTCTTCTTCAAGTGGTTGGAACGTCGATATGGAGAGAAAGGGGAGATAACCGCCCTCTGTTGAATCAAGTTGAGATCATAGACAAAGAAAATCATTGGAAAATTCGTAAACTTAAGGAATCAGCATATATGCTAGGCCACAAAAATCTCCTGAGCCGAACAAGCATAGAAATGAATACACTACGGTAACCAGTAATAAGGAGTGCCAGAGAAAAGCAATGATAACAACATAGTTGCAATATAAGCTCTGGTAAAAAACATGCAATGATAACAGCAAAAATTGCAATCTATTCCATTGTACATGATACTGCTGGAGTATCAAAAGGGACTTAAATAACATTGAACATGACAGACAATCAAGAAAGAGATTTTTTTTTACCATAGTTATGTTCACGAAGGTTTTATTTTTTCTGTTAGTTTATTAAATGATTTGATGAAAATACTTGTCGGTCTTGATATATTCAATCGTGACATTTTTAAAGACTTAGGATCTGATTGTTATTGCAAAAAGCAGACCAATATTTGTTGGTTTAAATACGAATTGAGAGGTTTCTACGATTTCATTTTGAGAAATATTGCCATCAGTCAGTATCATATATGCAGAAAACAAATGAAAAAAATGTTTTTTTTTCCAAAAATGATGCATTTCTGGACGACAAAAACGGTGGCTAACCAAGGAAAAGTGAGGCCATTTTCAAATTCAGCGTCCTTAAATTAGCTAAAAAAGATGTTTGGTGTTTCGACACCATTTCAAATCTTTTTTTTTTTTTTTAACAGTGTAATGTCATCATTACCATACAACATTCCATATCAAATAAAGCCCAAAATGGCTGACATATCGAAAAATTATCTGTTATATTCAAATCAGCTATTTTTATGCTCACACTTATATTTTACCGCTCGCTATAAATGCTGCTACTGGTCAGAAAATGTTAATAATGAAAATTTACATTCATGTTTCTATGTTGGAATAGTGTAACTGTTAGCGACTTCGAAAGGGAAATCGACAAACTGAGTTCGAATCCTGACAGAGTTCAGTGCATTCACTTTCGCACAAATACCCTTGTAAATGGTACAAATCCATGATTCTTCCCCGAGGTATGGGTGAAATAGCATCGCTGACCCTAATTGTCTTGACTTCAGAAACCAAAAGAAGGATAAAAATTCTAAATTCAAAATAGACATGAAGGACAGGCTTTATCAAGCTGTCATGCCCTAGACACACTACTAGAGTATATGTGGCGTTCTCGTGACTTTTGGGTTACAAGATTCGTGACCTGACATTTTAGCCGGCTTCTGGTTCTATTTTTGCTTGAAAATATATCAGCTAATCTTGTCGTTCGACTATTTGTTACAAGATTACGAATCGCGGGCTGAACGAGAACAACCAATCAGAACCGAGATAGTGACATGACAACAAATGCAACAAGTGCAGTACATACAAGTTATGTTTATTTATTTATTATTACTCTTTTTTTCCTTTTCTTTTTTTGAGTTCGCAAACAAAACGCGACCGTAAAATGAGAGGTCGAGCGCGTGATTGAAGATGTGAGGAAGCGATAAGGCGGGGGGTGGGGGCTTGAAGTCTTTTGAAGATGAGAAGCAAAAAGATGAATGATAGAAAAGAAGAAGGAAGAAGAAGAAGAAAAGATACGAAGCGTCCTTCCGTAAATTGTTTGGTAGAAAAGGCGGAAATAGTCTGAGAGCGATTTACAATACAGTAACACTTTCAACTACTCGTGTTAAGCAACAGCTGCAATGTACCGATAAAAGATAATAAATGACATCGATGCCTTGATATATATATATATATATATATATATATATATATGTGTGTGTGTGTGTGTGTGTAAAAATTGGGTAAATATATATATGTGTTTGTATATATATATATATGTGTGTGTGTGTGTAAAAATTGTGTAAATACATATGTGTTTGTATATATATATATGTTTATATATAGTGTATATATATATATATATATATATATGTGTGTGTGTGTGTAAAATTGTGTAAATACATATGTGTTTGTATATATATATATGTTTATATATATATATATATATATGTGTGTGTGTGTGTGTAAAAAAATTGTTAAAATATATATGTTTGTATATATATGTTTATATATATATATATATATATATATATGTGTGTGTGTGTGTATATATATATATATATATGTGTGTGTGTGTGTGTGTATATATATGTGTGTGTGTGTGTATATATATATATATATATATATATATATATATATATATATATATATATATGTGTGTGTGTGTGTGTATACTAATAATTATACTCAGTTGGTTAAAAACTCGGATGGCACAATTTTCAAGTATATCAAAACAAATTGGTATCGAAGGAAAAAATTGCGGTAAAAAAAAAAAAAAAACAAGAAACACCTGAAAGGGGGGAAAAATCGTTCAATGCCTTAAAGTTCAAGTCCAAAAAAAAGAAAAAAAAAAAACAAGCGAGTAACTAAGATAAAACGTCAAGTACTCGATACGCTAAATAAAGCAAAAGAATAAAATAAATCCTAAAGTGCCAAGGAACTACCTACCTAGGTTTCACTTACCCTGAAGACTGAAGATCCATTTTGGTGTAACGTACGTCGGTAGTTCCTGGCTCTTTAGGATTATATATATATATATATATATATATATATATATTAGTTTTTTTTAAAATAATAAGCTAAAACTTAAAAAGAGATTTCCACTATCACCAGTAATAATCGCTACAATGAATTCAAAAAGGATATTTTGTAAACTTAATGCATTAATGGCTCACCGTAAGGAGTTTAACCATAATTATGATTTTAAAAAATGCTGCTAATTAACTGAGAAAGCAATTTACTAAAACGGAAATATATTACGTGTCACCATTCCTGGCAGATCTTCTATCATCACAATGTGGAATATTTAATCATAAAAGTGATAAAGACATAAACGAAAAGAAACTAAATGAATATAAAATTGTGTAAAATTATATGACATTAGGCAGTTTGATAATTATCGGTCACGCAACCTTATCTTCCCTAATCAGTAAAACAAAAGTAAAGAGTGTAGGTCTTATTTTATGAACTTTTGATGGTTATTCTTTTTTAAGCGTTCAACAAAGGGCAGAGACGGCTCAATAAATTCGTAGACTTGTCTGTGTTTTACGATCTGAAATGTTCACTGTATAATTTCCGAGATACATTATTAATGAAGACGCATTGAATTAAGCGCCCTGACAAAAAAGATATTATTCTGAAGATAAATAATCAATGTGTAAAATTAGTATACCCCCTACTGCTCATTAGGCTCCAAACCTATAGATGTATCTGCATATTGATGTAGCCTAGAATTGAATAGGATAATAAAACAAAGGTTGGTAATGGACGATAATACTCAAGACAAGAACAACACATATAAGATTTGCCAGCGGCGCGTAGAAGAAGTAGTGAACTACTAGAACTGAGTCAGGTGAATTCAACAAATAATTTCCAATTGCAGGATATCTACCAACCGCCCCACGCGGTTATATATGGCACCAGGCCAAATTTAATGTGGGGTATACGAGGTCATAGACTCGGCCAAAAATTCCCCGTAGGGTCTTGTAGCCGTTTCCAGAGACGAGAGTCTGCCCTTCGACATAGCCTCGTCTGGGGATCCTCTCTGCCCGGGGGCAGAGAGTTTGACCAGCAAAGCTGGAGACGAAACTCCAACTGCAGACCAACATACAGTATTTACTACTGTATTTATGTAAATGGGAACATACCCATTATCATCCGTATATATTCTACAGCACATATATAATGGTTGACCAACAGGTACGTGGCCTGAACACGGTTATTATCAAAATATTTATTTGAAATTACCAGTGCATAATATCTGACCTATATGAGGTACAAAAAAGTGTTGTGTTAAGTATTGGTAAGAAAAGAGATTATGTTGACAAGTAAAAATCTTTTTAAAATATATACATTTTAAAGCTAATATACCTAAACGTAGGATTGTTTACAGGTAGATATATCAATCCATTCGTGTCGTTTTTAGTTTCAATACACGCAAGTCGGTAAATACACTACACACATATATTATATACGCTAAAATATAGGTTTTTAAGAAATGCTATATTTATAGGTGAAAAATATCAAAGAGAGGGCATATCCAAATTTAAGCAGTGTGAACATAGGTATTAACATTGAATGATGACAATCTGTTTCTGGCCCTGAAGACTGCGTTTAAGAATGAGAAAGTCGCAATCCAATGCTGGTTACCTACGTTCACACACATATTATTATTGTTATTATTATTACAAACGTTATATTTAGTCGCTACACTATTTGAGTTGCAATTCCAGTTCTTTTTTTTTTATTATTATTATTTTCTTAAGCATATTTTTTATGGAAATTCAGATATATGTACCCACAAAAATAACGTTTATAGTGATAAGAAATAATGTCATATATATATATATATATATATATATGTATATATATATTATTTGCATTGTTCAGACTGTGAATATTGCATTGATGTTGAGTATAACAATGTTTCGGCCGTTGAACGCTCCGGCCTTCTTCAGATGATTGTAATTTCGTTCACCGACGTATATTGTTCTAGTTCCACGTGCCATGCCTCTTCCGGATGTCTCAGTTATTTCCCTTTAACTCATCTCTCCAAGTATTTTGGTTCACCATTGCTGTAGTCTGTTATTAAGCTCACAACTCTAGTCACTGGATCTAACAACGGTCGAAGCGTTGTGAATATGGCAATGAAGATATCAGTCCGAATAAGATAAATAATGTAAATAATGATAATACCTCATATATATATATATATATATATATATATATATATATATATATATATGTATGTGTATAGATATATATATATATATACATGAGAGTCAGAGAGAGGGAGAGGTAATAGATGGAACGTTCGAGTTCGGCATTTCGTTTCTTAAAAGTTAATTTCTTCATTTTTTTCAGTAGATCAATTAATTTTTACAAAAAGCTAATAATAATGAACTAGAACACCGCAAAAAGAATACTTTATCAAAAATAAGAATTGGCTTATTTGCAACAGGAGATAAAATATATAAGTAATAATATATATATATATATATATATATATATATATATATATATATTTACCTTGATAAAATACATCAAAGAACGAAATCCGTCGGTTGCGAGCTTTTTAAAATTATTTTACTCCAAGCAAGGCAATGAAGCCATTAAGACGCAAGGGGATTAATGCCTGTTAGAGAATATGAGAAATAATAAACGTACAAGAATTAAGCGGACAGATGATAACGATTGACATTTAAATATTTGAAGATCAAAGTTGACTGGGAAGCAAGAAGCCAGGGGTGTGTTCCACAAGGGAGAAGTGCGAGAGAAGAAAGTATTAGCTTAGAACTTATGGTTACAACTAACCAATTCAACTGTGAGTTTATGAGGCCTTGTATAGATGCGCTTAAATTCAGATTGAAACATCAGGCCAATTACAATGAAAATATTTATAGAAAAGACACAGGGAGGCTACATTACGGTAGTGGGAAAGCAACTGAAGCTGGGATGCCAGATCAAAACCAATAACATTGCAGATTCTTCTTTGTATTTTATCTAGAATCTCTAAATACATAGCAGGAGTACCAGACCAGATGTGGTGGCAATATTCAAAGCATGGACGAGAGAAAATTGTCTAGCACTACACAGTGAACCAACTTTCTCAGCAGCAGGCCTAGCTATTGATTCAATATAATCTTTCCACTTCATATTAGTCCGAGAAGACGCATCGTGTCACTCTCCTTGAGGTTAGCATCAGCCATACTAATCGAAGATAAAAAGGCTGCTCTCAGACGATTAAAAGGGAGCAGTTTTATTTTAGAGGTGTTAAAATTAACAAGGCACTTCATGTTCCAGTTAACAATAGATTAAAGGTATGTTTTGAGATCAGCTGCCATTTCGAAATCGAACCGATCAGATTTACTATTGAGACAGGTGTAAATAGTTGCGTCATCAGCATAGATACTGAGTTGAGAACTGATGACATCGGGAAGGTCGATCATGTAATTTAGGAACAACGTAAGCTCGAGGATTGAGCCCTGGGGAACACCTGCATTAATGAAAAGAGATCTAGAAGATTTGCCATTCAAGACCGCTTTCATTTCGCGATTTTATAAACAAGATTGAATCAATTCAAAAATTCGACGATAGATATCATAATATTTCATCTTCTGAAGAAGACCAAAATGCCAAACCCTGTCAAATTCATTTGAGATATCCAAAGCAACATCTCAAGTGTCAGCATTCTTATCTAAAGCTTGATAGACTTTAAACAATAACTGTTATCACATCAGTAGTTGACCCAGAGAAGCGAAAGCCATATTGCTTATCTGAAAGAAGTAGCAAATGAGATTTTACGCATTACCCAAGGCCATCAGCGGAATTTGAACTGTCGCTGTTAACAATTTAACCAAAGAACTAACTGAATTCTAATCGAATACATAATTTGTACTTATACACATGTTCAAAGCTAGATTGTATGTATATATATATATATCCATCTATCTCTTATGTTATATCTGTGAAACTAAAATATATCTATCCCACTGTCAAAAGCCTATGTTAACGAAGATCGGTTTATCTATGCCAGGGGTTACAAACAAATTTTTGACCATGTTTCACGGAAGCATCTCTAAAATCTTGACACCTCCCACCTGTCACATATACCCTGTCAAATGCCTTCAAGATATCCAAAGGAACACCCCAAGCGTCGACATTCTTATCTAAAGCTTGATAGACATTCAGCAATAAGTGTTATCACATCAGCAGTGGACCGAGAGAAGCGAAAGCCATATTGCTTATTTGAAAGAAGGGCCTACGAAGTGAGATGATTAAACAATTCATAGTTGATTAGAGCTTCTAGTAATTTGCCAAAAGTAGGTAGAAAATTAATACGCCGACAGTTAGAAGAACCAGACAGTTCCCTTGAGTTCTTAAAGAATAGAAAAGGAATTCCAACAAGTAGGAAAGCACGAAGCAGCAATGCATTTATTGTAGAGTTTAGGGAGAACTGGATGCAGTTCAGGAATATATTTCTTAAAGACTATTGCAGAGATAACATTTATTCCACATGCTTTCTGAGGATTCAGTTTATAGATGCTGACAGAAACAATGGACTGAGTTTTGGGCAAATTACTCAATAGAGATTCAGTTTTGAGTGGGAAATCAGGCTAAGATACAGCAGATGAGCCAAGAGTAGATTCTAAAGTAGAATTTCGCCTTCAAAATAAGGCAATTTTTCCCTTGACACCGCTATCATTTCCTCAGCGAGGTTCCCTGTTTTAAAAAGCGATGATTAAAATTTTAATAAAACCTAAACATGTGAAAGTGAATTTATACATTTTCTTTGTTCATGAGAATTGACAAAATTATATTAATTCCACCATATATATATATATATATATATATGTGTGTGTGTGTGTGTGTAGAAAGATAATTATAAAATGATAATAGTGACGCATATGTATATACGTAAAATTATATAATCCCATAGGTCAAAAGAATTTCTACCAATAATGTTCTCAATAGCGATGTATCAAAATTAATGTAAAATTCACCATATTTATGGAGGGTCGCCTTAGTATTTCATAATTCCTCGGTTCCTGTGGACCCAAACAAGAAATGTATGAACAGGATGAGACAGAGAGAGACACGTGAACTTACTGAGATAGATAGATCGAAATGAATAGACTGTGATAGATAGATAGATAGATAGATAGATAGATAGATATAGACAGACAGATATACAAGGACTAACATAATTAGGTAGATATGCAAAGAGTGACACAGATATATAGAAAAACAAAAATGTAATTAGATAGATAGATAGATAGATAGATAGATAGATAGGAACAGATTGAGATAGATAGATAGATACGAACAAGACAGACGAATAGATACGAACAAGATAGATAGATAGATAATTATTGGAAATTTGCCAAAGCTTTATTGCAAATTTCCCAGGCTTCTGATTACGATTCACATCAATAAATTTCGAATTTATTTTTATTTTTCTAATTTTCCGTGTAACTTAGCATTTCTAGGAGATTAAATGCAACTCGGAAAATTGAAGAGACACCTGCAGAAAAACTCCTTTCGAAAAAAAATATCTTGAGAAATTTCAACATATTTTTCATGATCTGACTTATGTGAAATCGAGTAGTGTTAATAATTAGAAAATCTCTCGCATCGCATAAATTACACACACATACATATATACACATATATACACACACACATATATATATATATATATATATATATATATATATATATATATATATATATATATATATATATATATATATTAGAATGTATTTTTTCTTACTAATCCGACAGACTTGTATCACTTTTAAACGCTACATATGTGAGTAGGTGCTCCGTTTATTTATTAAACACTATATTTATATTCACCTATCGGCTTGAGGGACTCAGGTTCGATACCTGTCGAAGTTTTCAAATTTTTGTTGCAACGATTTCTCGAATATTCAGGCCGGTAGATGAAAAATAAATAAATATATTGATTAATAAATAAACGGGGTGTCTACACAAATACGGGTATCCATTGTGTGTAGCGTTTAAAGACGAAAACTGAACTGGTGTCTATTAGTCATCTGAGAGCACCACCCTTCCATCAGCATGGCAATTTTATTGGTCCTGATCTGGCGGCTCGGTTTCAGTCACTTTCCCCATCACCATCGGATTGTCTGTGTCTTTTCTATAAATACTTTCATGGTAATTGTTTGGTTGTGCTCTTTGCTATGGTACCCGATATAATTTTATAAAGAAAATACCGTACATGCGCGTTACGTAGATCTTCTTAACCATATGAAGCGATTGTCTGAAATTAACCAAGGCGAAAACAATCGTCCAGTGTTTAAGCTTCAAGTCCAAAGGAAAAAAAAAACAAAAATAGACAACTATATAAAACGCTCAATACACTAAGTAGAGCTAAACCTAAGATAATCCTAAGGTAGGTTTGCCTGGCTTCTTAGGATTATCTCTGTCTATATCTCTAAGATGAGGTATTATGATGACTTGCATTATTTACATTATTCCGACTGTTATCTTCATCTTCATTGCCATATTTACAACGTTTCGGCCCCTAGATCTCCGAGATGAGCTATATGATTAGTTGCATTATTTACATTATTCGGACTAGTATCCTCATCTTCATTGCCATATTTACAATGTTTCAGCTGTTGTACACTCCGGCCTCCTTCATATGCTACGCCACAAAAATTTCCTGAGCCAACCAAGCATAGAAATGAATACAATATGGGAACCAGTAATAAGGAGTGCAAAAGAAATGGTGAAATAATTTATTACATGGAACCTTCAAGTGGTCTGTTTTTATTTTATATATATATATATATATATATATATATATATATATATATACAGATAGAAATGGAAAAGGAAAACTGAAAACAGACACACCTAAGGTATAGACAACAAAAAAAGTGACAATACAAAATTCATAATCGAATATGTAGAGCCAAGCTATATAAGAAATGGCTAAAATGTCAACCAACTTCGTAATCCAAGTTTCAACCATAAGGTCTCCTCATACCAACCTCGCCACCAGGTTTCGATCGTAAGGTTTCCTCAGGCCTAAGGAGACCTTACGGCCAAAACCCGGGTTGCCAGGTTGGTTGGCAATTTAGACTTTTCTCAAATATATGTATATCTTTTTTCTATGACCTATTAATGTTTTTCTTTGAATCTATCAGTCGATCGTTTCATTGGTTTATAAATACACTGATATAAATTATTAAATCTAAGAAAAAATAAATAAACCCAATACTAAATAGATATAATATAGACGAACATTTTAATTTTACCGTACCTGTAAGTAGGAGAGTTGATGGCGCAAGTGGTGGTGTGGAAGGGAAGGAAAGAGATGTTATTGTTTGGAATGGGAAAGGAAAGACATTATCGTCTCTTTATAAGAAGAGTTGATTTGCCATACTAAACTGAGTAGGAAGAGACAATATCACCAACAATTGTTTTTCTCTTAACTTTTCTTTTTCCTTTGCCAGTATCACTGCTATATTTCTTTGGCTACTTGACTGAGGATTAATAAAGAGAAAAAATAGGGAAAGAAAAGCACAGCACAACACACGAATGTATACAACATGGCGATCGACTCAGAAATGATTCCGTTCGGGTTAACTCGGAACGGCTCGGTTCGGCAATGTTGTTCGAGAACCGAAAGCTTGTTCGAAAACCGAGCCATTTTCATCTTTAATTTTCTGTTCGAAAAACGATTTGTTCGACCTGTGAGACGTTCAAGAACCGAGGTTGCTCTGTATAACTCTTTAACCATTACTTTTGTTGACCGAATCACATATGTGTGGGGAAGTGGGGAGGAAATTAAGAACGCAAACAGTTAAATATAGGTTGTAAACACTGAAACTTTGAATCTAAACTCAAACTACGTGCCAATAATGATCGCCACGCAGGATTCTACGTAGAAGCCTTGAGGAATTTAAATAAAATATGATATGGAACACAAAAAGGTCTTTTACGAAAGAGCACATTCAGTGCCTTAGTTGCTCAACGTCATGAAGCTAACAGCAATTCCGTTTTAAATGTAGTTGGTTTAATTAAAAGAGAAAGCAATTTACTAGAGCGAAAATCAAGTAGACGACTTCAAATACCTGGGTAGCTATGTTTCCTCTACTGAGAATGACGTCAACATCAGACTGGAAAAAGCTTAGAGAGAGCTCAATGAAATGATCACAATCTGGAAATCAAATCTACCGGACAAACAGGAAGCCGATGTGGACATGGAGCAGCTAACAATTTTTTTACACAGCCATCCCACAAGGGACCATCATAGGCAAAAGAAGGCGAGGCTGGCGATGTAATGGATTAATCATTCGTAAGGCTCAGACATTGACATACAACTGAAATATATGAAGGGTCTCGTCTGGTGCTCAGCTGAGAAGTGGCACTACTACCAGACCACTTCAGGGAAAAAAAATGATGATAATTCTCTCCCTAAACCTCAAATGGAACTCTGATATTGATCTATTGGTAAGATAAAAGGCTGGGAAAATGGTTGGTTTATTACTGGTTGTTACAGCAAGTATCTAACTCCCTCTGCTATATTGGGCTATAAGTTTTTTAGCCACCCTTGATTACAGCAATTTTGGCTTGTCTCTTCTTTTTTTCTTTTTCAGACAATACTTTGTTATTGGGATGTATCTTAGAAGTTCTTGAATCTGGTCCTTTCCAAAGCAATTTACCCAAACATATTTCTGATATATTGGTGATGCTTTACTAATACATCTTCGTGATACGGATACCTGACCTTATAGATCAACAAAGTCGAACATACAATAGAATTTACATACGAAATTGAAGAATAAAATTCTTTACCTTCCCTAGATATCAAGCTACACTGCGTTAACAATAGTTAAAAACTTCATGTCCACCGGAAATCAACAAACAAAAAATGATCTAATAAATTTCTATTCTCCTCGTAACAACAACATAAAATCCGGTATAATCATCGGATTATACTTAAGAGCACTCAGAATTTGCAGCCCTCAATATATACATGAAGAGAAATACATTAAAAAAAATTTTCAAGCTTAATCTGTACCATAATCATTTTATATTCAATGCGAAAAAAAAAAACGCTCATAAAATATTCCAAAACAGAAAAAACAAACCCAATGAATAAAAAATATGTTGTCCAATCAACTGATACTATCACATCGGCAATTGAAAAGAAGTTATCTAAACTCGACATAAAATATGTTGCTACATCTAAAACAATAACATACTAAGTTAATACTAAACAAAACAATAAGCTAAAACTTGAAGGAGGAATTTACTCAATCACCTATAATAATTGTCATAAAAAATACATAGGAGAAACCTCAAGAAATTTAAATAAAAGATTATATGAACATAAAAGGGATATTTCACAAAACAATACTAAATGCGTTGGTTGCCGACTGTAACGAAACTGACTAGAATTTCAACAAAGAAAATACTACTCTGATCAAAGGAGAAACAATTCACTACGTCTAGAGAGTTCCTTGATCGCAAAGACATCCACAATAAATTTGCGCCCTGGCAGAACTTCTATCATCACAGTGTGGGATATCTAATACTAAAAGTGGCGGAAACAAAAAGAAAAAAGAATCTAAATGAAATCGGCTAGATTACATAAGAAAAAATCCATGTAAAATTCCCATCATACCTTGTTCGTGCGCATGTGTAGTTACACTAACATTACAAATTTAATCCGATGAAGTCCTAAATGACGAAACGTGTAACACGATTTTTTTCTGATTTGTCGTTCATTTTTCCCCAATATTGTTTTTTTGACAAATAAAAAAATTATGTATTTCATATTATATATATAATTATTTTGGGAAATATATATTATATTGCTTTATATATATTATATATATATATTATATATATGTATACCTATATATCTATATATATACTTCAATTTATATATTATATATATTATATATATATCTATATATCAATATATATATATATATATATATATATATATATATATATATATATATATATATATATATATATATATATATATATATATATATATATATATATATATATATATATATATATATATATATATATATATATATATATATATATATATATATATATATATATATATATATATATATATATAAATGGTTTTTCAAAATCATGTAATTTATCCGTGTCTGAGTATGACGATGAACTACATCCGACAGAGAGCTCTCTGATCGGAAGGTTTTAGAGTTTGGAACCTTTTGTTAAATGTTGTTGTTTCTAGGTTCACCTTGGGTGATTTAATGCCGACATCATTTCGGGATAAAAGCTATGAAAATAGGATAAAATCCGCAATTTTGGTTTGGTTAAAATTTTATTTAAAAAATATCAATCTCATTTAAATATTAATGCCGCCAACATTTATATATATATATATATGAATATATATATATTCTTATAATTTACCAGCAATTGGTTTTTGACACTCGACAGAAAACCTCTTTACAAAAATGGGTCAATGAAACCTCAACCTATAAACTGATTATGAAAAGAATACATATTCTTTATTCAGATTGAATCAATTCAAAAATAGTTATACTACCCCATATGAGGTCAATGGCTTTTGTAATGTAATATATATATATATATATATATTTTATTTAATACGATATAAATTTAGGCAATAGACTCGTTTCAAAATAACCGAATTTTTGATTTGCTAATCAAATCAATCTCGAGGGAAAAAAAAAGGTTTTAAAAAAGAAAGAGCTACAAACATGAACTTCTGTCGACAAAAATCGCACAGATGCAGGTCTGAAGCCCAAAGAAAAAACCCCGATACGAGTAAGCAACTAACAAAAGAGCTCAATACATTTATTTATTTATATATATATATATATTACTCCATAGAAATAATAAGAATAAAAGCTAAAGCTAGAAATATAAAACAAACTTAGAGCTTAATGGAAAATTCGACAGAACTTGATTATTTTATATTACTAGCTAAAACGACGCTATATCTGGCGGCATGTAAGCTAGCTCCTGTGGAGGGATCATGATTTGGGCCTTCGGCTTGTTCAGGAGTTTGAGAGTCCCTAAGTCTCTGCATGTTTTCAGTGATGGAAACCCTCCTGGCTACCGTTAGATCTGGGTTTTCATTTTCTCTGGGCATTCTTTTATTCGCAGTAATGAAAACTTAAGAATCCAAAATTTCAGGATTGCGGTTCCGGATCCGAACCGGAATGTCTTTACTTTGCTCAATGGTGTTGGCCTGATTCGAAAATGGTATGAAATATTGGGCTACGGCCTTTGGGAGTAAAGTTGAAAAAGTGTGACACACTGACATCTGTATTTATTTCTATAGATTAATACAATAATATCAAAATTTCTACTCAGAGTTCCACGAATAACAATTATCATTGTATGTATGTAATATATATATATATATATATATATATATATATATATATATATATATATATATATATATATAAATAGTACATACATATATAAATTTTTGCATATATATAATCTGTAAAGCCATGTATATTTATATATGATTATATATATAAAAAATCTGTAAACATACCTCATATATATTATATATATATATATATATATATATATATATATATATATATATAAAACCTGTAAATGCATGAGTAGTGTTATATATATATATATATATATATATATATATATATATATATAACCTGTAAATGCATGATATATATATAAAATGCATATATATTAATTCAAATATTATATATATATATATATATATATATATATATATATCAGATGTAACAGTGAAATTCTAAATTCGTGTAACAGCATAATTGTCCATCACACAAAAATGTTTAATATATATATATATATATATATATATATATATAAATACTAAACTGGGTTTCTTTTACCAGATTTTCCGATAAGACGTTTAGCCATCTTGATACTATTTGTTGTAAAAATCACAGAAAGTTATTCTGCTAGAAAGAGAACAGGTCAAAATCGTTTTGTGTTAATCCCATTGACTTATCAAATGAGCAACGGTGAGAAGAAAGAGATCATTCGGGCCTTCGTTAGTGGTACCAAAATATTCATAATCTAGCTTTTTATCTTCAAAGTCCATTCAAGAACCATCAAGAGAACAGTGTATAAGTATATAAGAGGGAAAACTAGAGAGGAAAGCTGGATTAGAAGGTCACAACAGGAGGATGGATCATCAACCAAAGTAATCCATTAGAAAAGATGCAACTCAATCCATAAGAGATTTGACACATGAGAGAAGAGTTTCAGCGATGGCAGTCCAAAAAAACAGTGAAAAAATACTTGAAAAAGAAATCGTACGTAAAACCTCTGAAGAAACTTGTTACCCCAGGACAGAATGTTAGAAGTTTAAAGAGGGCGAAGATCATCTTGAATAAGCTGAAAAATGATCCCGGAATATATATGTTTGAACTTTATTTCAATCCTTCATGAGCTTCCGAACCTTAGCTATGATTAATTAATGATGAACATTTTTTTTTATTATCAATTTCATTACGATTCTTCTGTTAAGCTTGGAGAGTAATTATAAATTCTTATTCCTCAAAGTAGACTCCAATACTGTTATAAAAACCTCGAAGAATTCCAGTAAGATATCTTTAATCATTTCTAAGATACAATAGTTTAAATCTTAATCTAAAAAATGGACAATTTTTACTTTTATACGATTTGGACAATTCTGTTACAACCAGTATATATAACACCTATATGTTTTTATACTTAAAGTATTTGTGCCAAAATGGCGTCTTATTTTTATTTGCCGGAGTGTATACTTTTTATGTGTGTGAAAGTATATATATGAATATTTTACCTGTATATGATAATGTTTTTTTTTATTTTATCGATATTTGCCTATTTTTATTAATATGCAGCAAATCGTACCTGTAAATAAAGGTGGCATTTGTGGGAACGCTTGTGGAAGCCGTTTCGATTTTAAAACAACCACTCCAAAGTAAACTCCAATTTAGTTAACTAAATATGTGTTCTTTTCTGTATTACATACATGTAAATAAACTATAATAGAAAAAAAATATATATATATATATATATATATATATATTATATATATATATATATACATAGAGAGAGAGAGGTTTTATTCCAACGCCATTCTATTATTTACATTGATATGGGGCTACGTTTTATAATGATACGTATATAAACATGCGTTTATCACTATAGGGGCATATGTTTTGGCAGAGACATTATCTATGCAGTTATTTTTCTCAGCTTCTCCACCTCTCTCCTCGTATGTATCTATCTCGATCTCTCTATCCACCTCGTCCAGTTCCTGTATACGTATCTATCCACCTCGTCCAGTTCCTTTCTAGCAATCTCAGTGTTTTCATGTTTAATTCTATTAATACTTGTCTATGTATCTACATATCCCAGCTTACACGCATCTATCAACCCTATTATATCTACATCTCCACCTTCGATTGTTCATATTTATTGATCTTAATATATTCATCGCGCAAACACTACGGTCTCAACCTGTTACCTACTGAGATATGTATAACAGTTTTATCTCGTCTTAAGATTCTATTCTTTCTTCGTCTTGTGTATTTTAATCTTTCTATGTCTCTATCTATCTACCTGTCTTTTTTTCGCGGTGGAAATATTTACAAACGTTTTTTTTTCCTTTTATCGTCTACTTCCGCCATCCCACCTTTGTACATATACGCATGCGCACACACATATTCAAGTTTTTTTTGTTTTTTGTTTTTTTTAATCGCCTTTCTACAACTCGTATTCATTCATTCACTTTTTCATAATTCCATTTTTTTTTATTGCTCTCGCTCTGATTCTTTTTTTCTTTCTCTATCTTTTATTTCTTCCCCCCACCTTTAAACTTAAGCGGTTATTTTTTTCTATTCTTTGAAAGTTTTTAATGATTTTTCTCTACATTGATTTTCTTTGTTACTTATCAACATGTCGATTACAAAATATATTGCAGCCTCTCAATAAAACGTGAGATAGAAATATATATATATATATATATATATATATATATATATATATATATATATATGGATGGATTACTGTGAGTTTGAGACCCTGGGTTTCACGGTCTCTGCGATCGTCAGAAAAACTGATTCATTTTTGAAATGTTGGATTTATTTATGGTTGCCTATATCAGTGTTTTATATTTATATTCAAACACATTTTACATACATATATATGTGTGTGTGTGTGTGTGTGTGTGTGTGTGGGTGTGTGTGTGTGTGCCTATCTTTCTGAGATGAAGTATTGTAACTATTTACATCATTCGGGCTGTTACTCTCAACTTTATTGCCATATTCACGATGTTTCGGCTGTTGTACGCTCCGACCTTCTTCAGGTGAATGGAATTTTGGACCGAACTATTTATTCAGTCGACGCGGGGTAGATTTTTCTAATAGCAAAAAAGCATGGTATGTGGAATTAAGACAATCTACCCCCGTGGATAAAATAAAGGGTTTGGTCCAACATTCTTTGGTAGGGTTTCTTGGTTGAGCTAAGAATTTTCAGCATATACTTGCATCACTTTTTCTAGAAATTATATATATATATATATATATATATATATATATATATATATGAGATAGAGATTTGTATGTATTAATGAAAAGAGGATGGACTTACGGCGCATATCTTCGCTTTGCATAGACTTACGATAGAGAATCGAAGGCCTAATGATAGCACTTACAAACTGGACTACAGGAGCTTGTTAACCATTGCATGGAAAACTAACAATTGTTTTCTACACATCTCTCAGTATCATTTCTCCTCTATATATATATATATATATATATATATATATATGTGTGTGTGTGTGTGTGTGTATGTGTGTTTGTACTGGAATCAAATATAGATGTAAATCCGACAGATTGACAGGATAAGTAATAATTAAGGAAACGTTTATAAAATTAACATGTTTCGATTTTACTTAAGCTTCATCAAAATATTTTGGGAAAAAGTGTTATGGACGCGAAAGTTCCGGTAGATTTGAGTTTTGGGTTGTTTGTAGATATCATGTGTTTATGTCTCGGCAGGTTTAGCATGCGGATTTGCGTGTCTGGATTATAAAAACACACACACACACATATATATATATATATATATATATATATATATATATATATGAAGACTAAGACTAAAATGTATGGTGTGAAATGGCTTCAGGCAAAAAAAATCAAAACATAAAATGAAGTAAATTCGAGATGTATATATTCATGTTATATGCGCGCGGAAATCACACTTTATACACACAGACACAAGGAAACTAATTTTTGCGTTGAAGAATTTTTCATCGGTTCATATATATGGATTGTGTGTGTATATATATATATATATATATATATATATATATATATATATGTGTGTGTGTGTGTGTGTGTGTGTGTGAAAATATATACAAAATAGGAAAGAACTCGTTAGGTAAATAATCCAAAGTTCTTTAGTATTTTGTTATTATTTTTAAAATAGTGTCATACACACACACACATATATATATATATATATATATATATATATATAGAAATAAAAAAACAAACTGTTATTTGTTGAAACCTCCTGAACAGTGGCTTGAACAATTACAAAACCATTTACGACTCGAAGTGTTGACTATAACATCAAGCAGTTGAGTGACAAATTTTATTTGTATTATACATACACACACACATATATATATATATATATATATATATATGTGTGTGTGTGTGTGTGTGTGTGTGTGTGTGTGTGTGTGTGTGTGTGTGTGTTTTAAATGAACACTGGTTGCGTGTTTTTTTTGGGGGGGACCAAGGCGCCTTTCGGCCATCTCTTCTTCAGGGACCAACGTTGACAAAATTATTGTATCAGTATTGATCCCCTGAAGAAGTGTTGGCCGAAAAAAGCCTTGCTTCAAAAAACATTAAAAAAAATGAACGCTAAACATTGTTTGTTTCTTTAAAACAATCTATGCATTCTGTGGTATTAAATTATATATATATATATATATATATATATATCCAGGATATGTACGCACCTATCTATAAGTATACATTATAATTTCCTTTACTAAGGAAAAGGATTGTTTTGTTTATGCGGTGCGTTGTGTATTTGGTCGTCAGTCGTATGTTTACCGTTTCCGTCTCTTTCTGCACGTATTTTACGCACGTATATGATGCCGAAGAGGTGATTATGATAGCTACACCGACAATTACTGGCCTGTTTTTCTAATGAAACCTTGAAACACATACTCGCCTAGAGGATTATTATACAACTACAACTTCGTTCAAGGGAGTTTCAATCCAAAAATTAAATTTTAAATTTCAACGAAAAAAAAAAAAAAAAAATCTGTGGAAACCTTTACGTACGTTAAAAATACAATATCCATATAATTATCATTTATAAACAAAAGATATATATATATATATATATATATATATATATATATAGCGAAACGTCAACAAAAAGAAAAATAAAATTTTAGACATGATTCATCTGTTTTTTCACGTATTTGATGCAACATACTTATTTTGGTTATATATGTATATACAGAAATAATCTGTAAAAAATGTCAAAGTTTAACGTACCTTGTTTTAAGTATAGCTAAAATAACTAATGTGATTTCAGGCATTACTGTAAAAAATCAGTTAGCAAATGTTTTCCGTGAACTGCAAAATTGTATTACCCTTTGTATTGCTAATGATGGATGACATGTGGAAAATAAAATAAAATTTCAATAAAACCTTAAAAAATATAGATTTACGTCTTTGTAATCCTTTTCACAAATTATTTCTATCGCAAATACAAATAAAATTATAAATTTTTTAAAGTGCACACGAACTTTATGGACACCCTGTGTGTGTGTATATATATATATATATATATATATATATATATATATATATATATATATATATATATATATATATATGTGGGGAATATGACATAAATTCCGTACATCAATGATGGGTAACTGAATGACAAAATCTAAAAAGATCTCCGTGTATAATTGTAGCGACGTTCGTTTCTATTTCGTTCTCGCCACATACATATATGTGATTCCCTGAATAAAAACATTTAGTCTGACGAAGTTGTTTCGAAAGACGAAACGTGTCACATAAGATTTTAACCATTTTGTCATCCATAGGTGCGCGCGCGTGTGTGTGATAAATGAGACTAACCGATTCCTTTAAATTTCGATGAATTCCTACGGCAGTCGAATTCGTCAACAAAAGGCTCAATAGAATTCTTTCTCTTTGTATGCTACCTAAATTCACTACAGTTAGTACATTAAAACAGTCTGTCTGTGGATGACATTATTTTTATATATATATATATATATATATATATATATATATATATATATATATATATATATATATATATACACATACATACATATTACTTAAACGTTATTTTAGTAGATACTCATATTTGAGTAGCGGTTTCGTTTATTTATTAAACAGTATATTTATTTTATTTTCTACCGGTCTGAATATTCGAGATATGCAGGCCGACAGACGAAAAATAAAATAGTGTTTAATGGATAAACGGAACGTCTACTCAAACACTAGTAACCACTAAAAATCTCATTTAACTAATAATGTCTGTCGAATTGATAAATATAAAAAATACATCCCTTTATCCTTGTTTCCATTTTTGTTTCGCTAGCTTTTTTTCAAGAAAAGACGGTGTAGAAATTTTTTTTCGAAGGGGCTTATCAATACTTGTTCGCTGCGTACTAATACACAGACTCTGCTGTGGTATGCAACAATCAAACAGGGAAAGACGTCTTTATCCTTATCTGTGTCAAGATGATATTTGCATTTTTTTACCTTAACCCCGCCACCCCCTCCTCTACACAGCCATTTGGCCAGAACTCTCTCAAGCATATAACATTTCAAGGCATATATATATATATATATATATATATATATATATATATATATATATATTCCACGCATCACATAAAAATAAACATACACTTGAAAAGGTACGAACTTATACAAACACATTCGTTAAAATTGCTGGCACACTCACTATGTTTGTAATTCAGTAAATTATCTGCATTGGCGGGGGGACATTTTTTTTTTTTTTTTTTTTTAATTTCTTTCACTTACCGAACATTCGCCAGAGTATGTCTTCGATTCCTGTTTATCCTCTGTAAATGAAGATCACTTATAGTTCCGATTTCAGCCTGTGACATTTTTATGAAGGTTTTATTTTATTTTATTTTTTTTTTTTTACTTTCCCGTCTTAATTCTTAATATGCGTAGAATGCTGTTCTGCCCGCTTTGTTTACAATGACGATTTCCAACACATAGACAGCGGTGTAGTAGTAATAATGGTACTATTGAAAACACAAAGTATAGTAAGAAGGTGCAGACGTTAGCTTTCCTTAGTATGTATCTGACTATGTGTATGTGTAATTACTGTGATATCAATTCATCTAGAGAGGTACGATACGGGCTTGTGTAAGCGCCCCGCGTTGCCGGAGCAAAATCCCGACTTGTGGGTGGTGGAGGGCTGTAAACGGAGAGGGAATGGGTCAGTACTGGTTAGACACACTAGATTTTCCAGTGTTTTATATGCATACATGTATGTGTGTTTTTGTGTGGGGGTGTGTGAATATTTTCTGTTTCATTTTTGTGTATACGTGTGTGGATATAGTCTGTGTAATATCTTGCTTAGCTGAAGCCGGTAGCGAGCTTGTGTAGTACGCTCTGATAGTAAGCTCCGATGTCGGGAGATAAATGAAAGAAAAGGAGAGAGGAAGAAAGGAAGGAAAAGGGAGAAGAGAAAGGAGGAAAGAAAAGGTAGAAAAGGAAGAAAAGAAAGGACAAAGAAAAAGGAAAAAAGGACAAAGAAAAAGAAAAGGGACAAAAAAAGGAGAAAAGAGGACAAAGGAAGAAAAAGAACGGAAAAAGGAAAAAAGAAAAGGAAAAGAACGAAAAGGAAAAAAAGAAAAGAAAGGAAAAGGAAAAAAAAAAGGAAAAAGGAAAAGAAAAAGAAAGGAAAAAAGAAAGGAAAAGGAAAGGAAAAGAAAGGAAAAGGAAAAAAAAGAAAGGAAAAAAAAGAAAAAAGAAAAAAAAAGAAAAAAAAGGGAAAAAAAAGGAAAAAAAGAAAAGAAAGGAAAAAGAAAAGGAAAAGAAAAGAAAGGAAGAAACAGGGAGGAACAGAAAGACAGAAGGAAAAGAAATCAAGAAAGAAAAGATAAGAGAGAACGAATAAGAGTGAGAGAGAGAAGTAAATATTTTGGGACGTTGAAAATGAGCTTATAAAATAACGAGAGAAAAATAAATAAATAACCGTAAACGTACGTTTAGACGCATTTCCATCTTCGTTCGTTTCATATTCAGTCACTTTAAACGTTAATGCATCAGCGTAAAGGATTATAAAACAAGAAAAAAATATGGGGCCGTACAGGAAACATCGCTAACATTTCGCATCACCTGGTCGGGACAAACAAGTGACCATAGTTTCAACCACTGAGCTACGTCGACAAACACACTCCAGATGACATGACATGTCGCAGATGTAAATATTTATTTGCTTTTCAACGTTTAAACCGGCTTTTCTTCACACGAAAAACTTCTCGATTTTATTTGTACATTATATATATATATTATACACACAATACATTTGCGTAATATATTATCTTTCTTTTTCTTCAAAATATGAAGCGGGTAGATTGTCATATACAAATCAAATTTATTTGATGTCTTGGCGATTTTAATTTACTTACGCATCAAGCTTTTCGCGCGTGCGCAATTTATACACATCTACCTATGTATGGGTGTAGTTCTTTATAATGATCAAACAGTGAAGGTATCAGTTAACCAGTAAATATAGATAGATAGATAGATAGATAGATAGACAGTGCCATAAGATAGATAGATAGATATAGATAGATAGATAGATAGATAGATAGATAGATAGATAGATAGATAGATAGATAGATAGATAGATAGATAATAGACAGTGCCATAAGATAGATAGATAGATATAGATAGATAGATAGATAGATAGTGCTATAAGGATAAATAGATAGTGCTATAAGATAGATAGATAAATAGATAGATAGTGATGATAGATAGATAGTGCTATTAGATAGATAGATAATGCTATAAGGATAGATAGATAAATAGATAGATAGATAGTGATATTAGATAGATAGATAGATAGATAGTGCTATAAGATAGATAGATAGTGATATTAGATAGAAAGATAGATAGTGCTATAAGATAGATAGATAGTGATATTAGATAGAAAGATAGATAGTGCTATAAGATAGATAGATAGTGATATTAGAT